>JACAXG010000024.1:3222021-3458232 GCA_018881555.1 Amblyornis subalaris
CAACAAGCCAATAATTACACCCTCGAGAGAGACATTGATTAATTATTTCAGAGCTGTGCAATCCAGGGTGCTTGCTGGAATTCCACAAATCAAGCACACCAACTGTCAAAATGTGTTGCTAGTTATACACTTTGGCAAACAAAGGAATTAGTGTTCATTGGTTACATGGAATACTAATTAATAAAAGAACTATCTTCTATTGGTTAATGATTCTYTTCTTGTGCTAATTAGTCCACATGCTCAAGCTTTCAATTCTTTTGGGTTGGTGGTTTCTTGGGTTGGTGGTCCTGATCCCCCCTTGCAGGAATTACCCTTTACCCAGCTGGAGCTGATTTCAGCACAGTTGCTCAGCTGGGTTTATTGGTTTCTTCTTACCTTGAGAGTTCTGCCTGATGACTTTGTGGCCCAAAAATTCTGCATTCTTTGTGTCCACTATCAGTGGGCATCCCYCTCCCCATGGTTTGTTAACCTCTCGCTAGGCCTGAGATCACTGAAGCGTGTCAAGCCCTAAACTTTAGCAAAGCAACTCTTCCAACAAGTAATTTGTTTTCCTAACACATGGATATCACTTAGAGCTTGCTTGTTAGCTTCTGTTTCATGGATTAGATCTCCCTTCTTGCTGATTAGGCTTGAAAGTGTACAAAGATCAAACATCAAAGAACATCCTTTCTTAAGAAAATTTTTC
Organism: Amblyornis subalaris; assembly: GCA_018881555.1. NCBI lineage: Eukaryota > Metazoa > Chordata > Aves > Passeriformes > Ptilonorhynchidae > Amblyornis > Amblyornis subalaris. The sequence continues at coordinate 3,222,707 of JACAXG010000024.1, forward strand.
CATATTCTACATTTTGCAACAGCAAAGGTTTTGTTTATTACTTTTAAATTCAGTCCTTAYGCTGGTTTTGGTAACAAAGTGCTATTCTGCTTCTTAAGCCTCAGTCATGAAGATACAGCCAGGGAATCAGTTGGCCAAATACTTGTTTGCAGCAACAAAGCTGGGTACTTGTGGATATCTTAAGGGCTCAGTTATTTAAAGGTCAGCCCCTATTTGACCTGTCAACACTTTAAAACTCTGCCAGAAGCAGTTATGCTGGTGAATGTTTGGCCACAGAGGATGACAGTGAAATCCCAGCATGCATCAAAGCAGTTGCTGCAGTTGTAACCAACTTGTCTCTGTGGAGGCAGAGGGAGACAGGAGGGAGTGTCTGCTGGAATTGGTTGATATCCAGATCTCAGGAGGAGCCCCCATGGGCCTGGTGGAGGGTGGATGGGAGCAAAGGCTGCATGTTGCTTCCTGGGTTTCTGCACTAACATGTTTGGCAAGGAATCCCTCTGAAGAGGCAGAGCTTCTTGCTTTCTAGTTTTTACCTTGATGCAAAWAATAAAAAGGAATACTTATGCAGGGTGGGTGATGTGTGCACTTGCTGCTCATTACCAAATAACAGGGGCCGAGAGACAAATGYGCCAAGACCCAGTGAGACAGAGGCACAGGGGGACAAAAGGTTGAGCACCTTGAACTGATGGTAAATGRTATTTCTGGGGATCGATGACTTTGGGAGGATTGAATGGGAAGGGAAAGGTAGAGAGGAAGCATCTTAATTAGCTTGRTTTTTCTGTTGCTTGCTGTTCAGTAGCTTTGGCTCTTCCACAGTGTTGGATAATTTTCCAACATCAGCCATTCTAAGAAGGGATTCTTTACTGTGTGGTATTTTAGGAGAATTTTAAGTGATAYCAAGTTTATGGCTTGTCATCACTTTTAATTTATATTCTCTACAAAAGCCTGTTATGCTACATATTTTGAATCYTAGTCACTCTTTAACATGTTTTACTGCATATCTGATCTGGGGGTAAATAATAATGGTTTGTGYCCACAGTTGTTATTACATGTACATCTCCCTGCCTGATCTGGAGGTGAGAATCAAAGTTGCTTGAAAGCAACACCTGCTTGCTGCGGGAACTTTCTGATAAGGATTTTGGAAAAAGAAAATGAAATCTTAACATCTGAAGGTTGAGCTGAAAATTTGAGCCCAGTCTTATTAACAGTGTAACTTTAAATCTTCTTGGAGTGGTTTACAAGAATTGTAATTGTAAATTTCCAAGACTGTGTGAGATTTGATCCTCTGCCTCCAAGTTCTGTCCTGGGGCTGCAGCATGAACCCTCTGCCTGCTGATAGTGGGAAGCACCTGCAGAGGAAGAGAACAGTGAGAGAACACCCTTCAGTTYGGTCTGCTCCTTAGCAATCTCAAATGTGCCAAAATAAATACTGTTGAACCACTTCGAGCTGAACTCAGCAGTTTTAAAGGCTCTGAGGGTCTCTTGTACTGCTTGCTCTAGAGGGGATTCTTGATTGCTTACTGCTTTTAGTGCCTTTGTGCTCTTGGCCTACAAACCTCACTGAAAGGACAGAGAGGAGGGAAGGTAAACGAATTCACTGACTGAGCTGTTACAAAATGCATCTTTCAGAATGCTGGCTGTCAGGGAAACCTGTGCCTTTTGGAGATATTTCTTAGAAATCTCCCTGAATTGCCACTTMAAAGCGTTTCCAAGGTTTCCACTCTAATTATGGTCTATCCATAGTTAAACATCAGCTCTTGGAGGATGGGTTTGCTCTTAGGCRCTTCTGTGGTCACTTTAGACAAGACTCAGCATGTTTGCAATTCAGTAGTGCCATATGCAGTAAAGAAAATCATGGGCTTAAGTGGTCAGAAAACATCGTTTGGTTTAAATATGAAGATTTAATGATCGTTCTTGCATGTAGTATTGTTGCTTTATTCTCCCTGTCAACCTGGATCTGTCTTTTGATAATTTATAATGAAACATGGGACACTTTACAGCTTAATGTTTTTAAATAGCATCTAGCATAGCAAGAGCCTTTGTGTCATAGTGATCCAGCTAACGACAACTAATAAAACTTCCTGAGCTTTCTCCCAGCTCCCTCTTCCAAATGCCCCCAGACAATGAGCCTTTTAAAAACTCATTTATGCCTCCTTCTTCCATTATTGTTAATATAATATGCCTTTGCAACTTGTAAATTGTTGTTGTTGTGGCTATAAAATAAACTGTTGAAACAATTTCTGGATTGGCTGTTTTGTATGATCTGTACTTGGCTCTTCTGAGGTAAGTGAGATTGCTTTGCTGAACTGGAATATGTAATACCTGCCCATCAGAAAAAAGAAAGGCAGAAACCTTAGGGATGGTGGCACATTGGGATTTAGTTTGCTGTCTAAATATCTGCAACATTTGGGGGTTTGGATTTTAAGGTTTGATATACAGTGGTATTTTAAAATAAAAGACAGAAAATACTACAAGAAACTAAGAGGGAGAATCTAATATATTAAATCTGAAGCATACTGGTGTGACTAATCCATCCAAGATGTGCATGTTTGGAATATTGCAAAGTGACCTTTATGGCATTTGAAGGGCAATAAATGTTTGGAGACAATAATTAAAGCTTTGTGTTGTGAACTGGYGTACCTAATACACCTTTAGTCGTGCACTGACGTTTCCAAGTGAGCTACCTTCTGTGTCATCAGCCAAACAAACCCTTCTGAGGTACAATTTTCACAACTGTGTGTGGTGACCCCAACTGCTTGTTTGGTGGGTGTATGTGTTGCCGGCAGAATGGGAGCTTCAGACAGAGTGCGTCAGGGACAGCCTCCCACTGAGTCGTGAGATGCAGAAAGGACCCTCTTGCTTTCTAAACACCTCACAGAGGAGTCTGGGTGCAGCTGGATCCAATCCTAGCCTCAGACTGAGTCAATGTTTGTGTCTGAAGAGTTACACAGTGTAATTGAACTTTTATACAACTTTGTCCTGCGGAATTAAGGAGGGCAAATCAAATATGTTTATATAAATAAATTATTTCAATTGATTGCGATAAGGATTAGACTAAAATATAWTAATCAGAATTGCAGAGCATCTTGCTACAGTGTTGATTCACMGCAGGTGATGTGATCTATTTGTGCACGTGTTCAGTTATTTATTTAAGAATTGTAATAAGCTGAGTGAAGCTTTATAGGATTCCTCTGATTTTTCAGGAAGTGTTGCAAAGAAATCGCTACTATGAAACTAAAATTCATAAGCAGTCTTCAAAAACCAAGTAATTCCACAAAGTAATGCTTATGCTTCTGGCATTAGCCACGTATGCACTCTATATCCTGACCACAGCAGTATTATTGGATTTGGAAGCTGCAGAAAGGAGCTTACAACTTTCGGTGGGTTTTCAAAGTAATGGTTATGTTTATAAGGCTGTAAGAAGTGAGGCAAGGAAGGAAATGTGATGGCTCTTATTAGAGCAAAAGAACAAGTGGTGAAAAGCAAAGCAGCTTTTCAAGACCCAGCCCTTACGCAAGTGACTGTGAACAGTTGTTTTTTGTGTTTAATTTAACTAAGGTCTCTCAGCATCTGGTCATGGTGTAAGAGTACTGGGGGATGTGCTACCTGAAAATAAGGAAAATACTTGTGTCATCTGGCAATAGTTTGTAGYGCCCTGGCAAAATGAGGTGCTGTACTCCCTGTTGTGGACTGTCTTCATGTGGCATTGAATTTGTTGGTGTTGGCTGAACATCCATGTAATTGTCTTTTTTTAAGGATATGTGAATTTGTGAAGTTACATGCATTTAATAAGAAAATTGTGACAATATACTTAGAGGGTTTTCAGAGTTTATTTTGACTTGTTGCACTTTTTGTGATGTCTGTCAATGACCCAGATAATAYGCATTATGCTTAGAAATGTAGCTAATTGGGGAACCCCAGGATTGCTCTGAATAGAGACTTTTTAAAATGGAATTCTAGGATCTAGGAGAAAACATTCTTGCTTACAAGTATATTGTAAGGCCTGGGTGGAGAGCAAACTGTAATCCATTTTCTGTTTTTCTGGGGTTTTTTGTTTTGGTTTTTTTGTAGAGATAACAAGATGAGATGTCTCTAAATTCCAGTGGTTTCCACTTCTGCCACAAATACATGTAACTTATGMAATTCAAAATTTGTCTATAGGCTTTCCAAGGTGTATCACAGCAACCTGCAAAAAACCCATATACCTCAGAAAAAAATGGRGTTAGGTCAACACTGGAAGCACCTTACCAAGACACTTTATAACCCATTTGGTTTAAAAAAACCCAAATTATTTCTGGTACTGCTCCTTCAACTTCTTCCTGTGTGGAAAAGCATAGGTGAAACTGTAGTGTGGCTGTCATACAGGTGCAGCTTGTGCTTTCACATTTCTTAGGTTGAGCAGAAGCCCCTTGCAAAATGAGGTTCAGTCCTTTTAGAGCCTTTGTGTTTAACACATCATATTAAATTTATTTGTCGCTGTCCTTTTGGCAGTGATAAATGGCTTATTGGATCAGAGGTCCGGGATAAATCAATAAGGAAACTTCTCCTTCAGCATGCATGTATCTGCCGAGACCTGGAGGGATGTTATTGGATATCAGAGATGAACTGAAGAACTCTCTAACAACTGGCAATCTGCTGTTTTTATCAGATAAGCGGACAAGAGTCTTGGAGGAGCTAAAAAAAAATTTAATTTTAAGCAATTTAGATATAAAGTAGAAAAGTAATCACTTCATGTACCATCTATCAAAGGGTAAGACCTCTTGCRTATATCTAAAAGCAGAAGTTCAGCRTAGTTAGTGGAGATGGGAAAGCTTCTCATGCAGGCAATCACCTGTGTCAGCACCTCTCTCTGCACTCAGTGGCATGAATAATTTAGTTCTTTGTTAATGTCAGTAAGAACTGTTTTCAAAGCTTCCTTTACATTAACTTYCTTGTCTTTATACCTGGGCTTCCCTCCTGCACCCCAAAATTACTTATATGGAGCTGGCATCTTTCTTTCCTGATGGCAGCACTGCGGTGCAGGAGTGGCAGAGAAAGAAGTGCAGTGGCACTTCTGCCTAAAGTCCCCTCCATCCCTATTCCTCCAAATTCTGATGCCAGTGGAGGCGTGTGGCTTCCCTCACAGCACCTGGAGCTTGTCTGTACATTGCTTCTCTGAATGATGTGTGGAAGAGATGTTACTGTAAACTTTTAGGGTCGTTTTATGTTGTTCCCAGTGATGGAATGCCACTGTAATTTTTATGAAAGATTCAGGGTGTCATCAGGGATTTAGGAGTATCTGCTGCTAGGCAAAAGTAGGGATATTTAATCTCTTTCATGTTTGTGCTTCTCAATTTCCTGCTCTGCCTTTCCAAGACATGGCTTATCTTTGCCTCTGAGAGCAGCTCGGGGCTCTTGGAGCCAAAGCTCTCCGGAGTCAAGGGTGGCTGATCCGCAGGAAAGCTGGGGAATGCGGGGGCTCGCTGGCACTGCTGTTGCTGGGGAGCTTTGCTTTTGRGTGAGCAGTGCTGATGTGGCTGAGGGAAGTGGAAAAGAGGCAGAGCAGCTTATTTAGGAACATGTCAGGGCTGAGTGATGCCAGTCCTATCCCTAAAGTAGCAGCCCCAGTCTGATAGCAGGACTTGGTGGTGAGAAAACTGAGCGTSATCATGAGTCCTTCTTGTAACACCTCCCATTGCACTGAAAGAATGTTTTCAGGCTTTTTGAAGTAGGAGGAAATATTAAATTAAGAGGAATATATTAAAGCCAGCCTCTGTTACTCAAGTAAGGACTGCCTGGTGACCTTGTTGGGCACTGGAGTGGTGGTGGGCATCACGAGGTGCTTGGACAGGTTCCTAGGGAGGGTAGAGGAGGACTCWGTGATCAAGGTGTCTTGCCTGTATCCATAGTGCAGTGAATCCAGACATTCTGGAAGCAAAACTAGGCAGTAACTCCTCTGCTATGCTCTGAGTAGGTCCTCTTTTGTTCCCTATCAGTAACTAGGTAGGAAACAAATGGAGCACTGCTTAAGCGTGCACAGAGGAAAATAAAATCTAAACATTTGATATGTATTTCTGCACTGATACCACAAACCAAAGTGCTAAAATGCAGAACTAAACGCTTGTCTTTAAAAGAGGATATTGACATAATATGGATCTCAAATGTGGCAGGAGGATGACAAATGCTGGGATAATGCAGTGTCAAAGTACAGAGAAAGCTGGAGTAGGCTGAGCTGGCAGAGAAACTGTGCTGTATTTTAAAGCTTAAAGTCAAGTCAGATCAGCAGCCTGCTCTAAGTAACAGAAAAATCCCAGTAAGTTTAGGCATAGAAAAGAAAAACAGGGTAATAGGATTGTGTTATTGCCATCAGTGTGGTTATGCCACCAGTGCTGTGGAGGAAGATAGGAGGGACTGCAAAGGGATGGGGTGCAACAGCTGTGTCATATTGGGATGGGATACTGCAAATTAGCTTTAAACACGGTCAGAGGCAGCTGCAGAGCCMAACTAGTGAGGGGATTCATTAGGGGAGAGGCAGCATCTGGTTCTGAGCATGCAGAGCAGTTTCAAAATGTCACGGTAAAGCTGCCCTGTGGGAGTAGCTTGCATAAATTCAGCATCTCTGCAGGGGCAACAGGGGTGAGAACACTCCCTCCCACAAGTTATGGACAGCTCTGAGAGAGCAGAAGGGGAGGAKGTTTGCTTTGGGAGTTGTTTTGGGTTTGTTGTGTTTGGTTTTTGTTTGTTTCTTTTTTAAACAAATGCTGAAAGGCGAAGTTAAGGGTCAAATCTTCGTGGTGATTTAAAGACGTAGTTCTGGAGACTCCAAGGAAAAGAGTATATCCTGTTGTTTGTTTGTTTGCTTTGGTTTTTTTTTTTTTTTTTTTGTTGGTTTTGCAAATAAATCAAATACAATGGAAGGAGGAATACAGTTCACTGACTCCCCCACCTGCCCCCTGACCTCCTGCCAAGGCCAATAGACCCTSTTGTGTGATGTGCATATTTATTCTTTTTTCAGAAACATTCAGAGAAGTAAGTTGCAATAGTAAAATCAAATTATTTTTTACTTTTGCCATCCTAGTGGAGAATGTTGGAGATTTAAATACCCCAATATCTCCACTGTAAGTGAGGCAGGTACCAAAAGATTTGTCTTGGTGACTGGAGGAACAACATCAGTAAAATAAATAATATGTCATCACTATGGTATGGTGTGCCTTGAAGAACAGAAAAACTATGTGTGATATGTAACTGCTCACTTTGATATGATTCACTTAATAAGATTTTGCACCAGAAGACTGAAAAGATGGTAAAGGGCAAGGGGGAGGCAGAGTTTCCAGGGAAGCCCAAAAAGCCARTTGTCCTTATCAAGGAGATTAATTGAGTTTACTTTTAATAATAGGATTCACCTTTGGGTGAACATGATGGGTAGATAGCAGAATAGTCAGTATGGSTTTTGCAACAACAAGGTTTGCCCCATTTATTTATTGGAGTTCTTTGATTGTCAGGTGAGGTGATATACTGGGATTTTCCATAGGTATTTGACAAAATCCCTAACCATGCTTCATTTWAAAAAAAAAAAATTAAAAAAATCCCCAACACTGCAATGGACCAGAAAGGTAAATCTTCAAATGAATTAATAATGGTTGAAAAATTACAAAGTGCAGGTATCAGTAAAATGGGCAAATCTCATGGTGAAAATAAAGCCACCAGTAAACGACTGCAGAGGTCTCTGCTAGAGCCTGTTCAGCTCAATATATTGATGAATAACTTGGAAAAGACAGTGAGCAGTGAAGTGACCAAGTTGCTGATGATACTTAAGTATTCAGGGTAGTCAGACCGAGACCCAAGTGAGAAATTGCAGACAGGCTTTATGAGGTTGAGCAACTGGGCAACAGAAGGTCACGTGAAAATCAATGTATTGATTTGAASTGCCAGTTTGCCTTCAGAACTAATGTCTTAAGATTGTAAAAGACATCCTTATGAAAACAGCCTCTCAGCAGTGGTCAAAAACCCCACCCAAACCTGAAATCAAATGGTGTGGCCATTTCTAAGAGAACACTGACTGGAGGAGACGTGGACAAAAGCAGCAAGGGTGATTAAAGGCACAGCAAGACTTCTGGAAGTGGAATGGTGAACTCCACTGCGATTCTTCAGGCTGGTCAGCAGCTGCAGTGGCAGGGATGTGATGGAGGTCTGTGTGCCTGTGGCTGTCAGGCGGGAGATTCCCGGGGAAGGAGCGTTCCCTGAGTTCTCCAGCAGAAGAGCTGGCAGCACCCAGTGCGGTTGGTATGCCGCAGGTTCAGAGCACGTGAAACAAATGCTCTTCTGCACGATGTAGTGGGACTATGTAGGTTGTCACATGGCGCTCTGCATTGCTTCACAAGGTGGCAGAATGGGTTTCAGGCACATCTACTGAAGGCTGTTAAATGGGAGAAGGGTGTTTCTGGCTCCAAGTCCCAGCTGCACAAGCTAGAGTGTATTCTGAGGACGTGGTGCTGCGTGCTTGGCTTCTGTATGAGCACATTCCCCGGGGCTCTGCTGGTGCTGGCTGTTGGAAAGAAAAAGTGGGCTTTTGCCTGGCTTGTACAGCCTTTCATACCTCACTGCAAACAGAAAACAAGTGTATGTGTGGACAAACACCTGGGAATTGTGCTAACATTCTGTAGGCTTTGTGGTTTACAGTAGTAATTTCTAATAAATCCTTTCTTCATCCCTTGTATTTCTASGGCTGCTTTTAGAGCTGCTGCCTTGAAAAAAGCAGGTTGAAAGCTCTGCTTTGTTTGAGTTTCATAAACCTATGTGAACCTTTTGGCWGCCAGTTTAACTTGCATGAACAAATAACATCTCTAAAATGTTGCCAACAAAAAACCAAATTATAATTAATGGTGAGATTTTTCAGCAGTTTCACAWTAGGAGTTTTAAAATAAGTAATTTTTAGGTTAGGCTGCAGATACTTTGTTGTGTCTGTATTGCCACAGGGCTCAGAAGCTTCAGGAAAGCTTCTTTAGAAATCTTTCATGCTTTCTTTGAGAATGTGACCTAGCAACCATTTAAAGAGCTGGACCCTTTAAATGATTTCTATTTTGGGTGTTTTCAGGGCAGAACAGAAGAATAAGGCTGGTACCAGGGAATATAGGAAGAGACAGGCCATTTGCTTCATACAAAATAGGGCAATGTTCCCCACTGCCCGGGGTAAGCTCTGGGTGCCCCAGAAGATCAGCTGCAGAGGGGATGGGGATGCATTTCCCTCTTGGCTGAAGGAGTGAAGTGGCTGGAAAACAGAGGGGCTTGTGTGAGGATGGGTCATGGATAATGGAAGTTCACTGGTTAGCTTAAAGAAGTTGCATGATTTGCTGAACATTATGGTTAAAGCAAGTCTATGCTGAGTTAACACACGCYTGAAGTGTGAGAAGTAGCTTTAAATAATGCAAATATTGCCAGCAGCTAATTAGGAACAGTGATCTATGAAATCATGGTGTTTTTATAGCAAAGTGTTTTCCAGTACAGCGTTGAAAAGCATATTGTCATCCCTCAAACACATAGTAAAAGTCTGTTCCTCTTGGTGGATCATCTTCTTTGTGTGGCATATGGAAATTGGTGTTTGTGGTCCCTAAGGATTTAGGGTACTGGAAACTGACCTGTACAGGGTCATGTATGTGCAAAATGGATGAGTTATAATCCTATTTTTGAACAAACTTAATCACCATTTGTTTTTAAAGGAAAAGAATWCAAAATATCTATCTCTTCAAAAAGCAAAACTTTTAAAGTAATGTATAAATGTTGACAGCATTTACTTAAAGGTACTATCTMACAACGGAGACCTACAGAACAAAATATTAATTGTCCAGATTTAAAATAATCATTGTAATAATTCATGACATTAATGTTCTTAGTAGCTAATGCTTAACATATAATCAGCTTTCTAGTGGTTTTTCACTAATTCTCCTAGTTTAATTTTGTGTATATTTAATTGAGCTAGCATGGCTAATTCAATTTCTGTTATCAACCCTACCCATGGCAAAAGTCTGTGAAGCTCTTTGCATTGTTGAGCTGGAATGTGAGGGAGACCCTTCCCTCTCCATAAACTCATGGATTCCATGAGTGCCTTGCAGTTCCATGCAAGGTGCCCTGAAATCCACCACTTGTGCTGCAAAGTACACCTTGATTGAATTACACTCCTGACATTTCTGCCTATCCAAGCTCTTTTGTTCCTTTTCACTTGTGCCGTGAAACTACCGGAAGCATTTTCAAGTTTTGCTTTTTGCTTCCCCTTCAAACTGTGATTTTGAAAAAATTGTTGTTATGAATCTTCTGGTTGCCTGTAGAAGGGGAGGGGAAAAAAAAAAAATTCAAGTACTGTGTGGCAGGAGCTACCTGATCCCTGCTTAGCTCCTTCACGTGCTGGATGTGCATGAGCACAGTTCGGTGAAGCTCAGAGTTTAAGCTGTTGCCATGGTGCGCCGATTTGAGGGGATGCTGCTGTCAGGAGCAGGGCCTTGCGTGTCTGTAAGGAGCCAAAGCAGGGAGAGAAACTGTCCCCGTGGTGCCTGGGTGTTACCACTCAATTCCATGCCCCTGGAACTGTTTTCCCTGGGGTTTAAAGACTGAGTTTCCTGCCTGCTTGCTTAGCTCCTGTAGCATCATCGCTGTTCATGGAGAGGAGGGGAGGGACTTGATTCTTTTTCTGTGTAACCTCAGCTTGAAAGGTTGGAAACAGTGGAAGCTCTGAGGAATTACATAGGAGGAGTACAGACTGATCCTGCAGTAGATGGATTTTTTTTTTTTTTTTTAAATTAGACTTAAACTTCCTTTACTATAGAAACACTGTGACTCAGCTTCATAAATCATGAAGGATAGAAACGGTTTAGAGAATCTTCTTTAATAAAGGTTCTTGTTTTGTGAGTGGCTTCATTTTGCTCTAGGTGTTCTGACTCTGTGATGGCCCAGACAATCCTTTGTGCAAAGTATTCCAATTATTCTTCCTTTCCTGTGCTCACTTAAGGGAAAAAGAAGTGGACTCTGAAACACTTGAGTTGTGATACGAAGCAGGACCAAATCTGACTGCCCTAACTAAAATGGAGAGGCATCTGAGGACTCACTGGTGGCATCTCCTGCACAGCTACGAAAAAAGCCCAAATCAAAGCACTAAACCATTTTAAGGTCACCTCAGATCGTGGAGGCAGAGGTGGTACTTTACAAATACTAGTATGTTTTTGAGATTTTTCATTTTTTTTCTGAGGAAAAAATTAATGAATAAAATCACTTTTTCTAAACATCGCAGGAAACCACATCTGTGGTTGTCATGCATAGGATTGGAGGTCTTATGCTTGGAGCATAAACTTTTTTCATATGCATCCTCTCTATAGCATCTTAAGTTCAGTGATAAGGTAGCTATTCGGATAGCATTTAAACAGCAAAGTAGATATTTTTTTGAAGTGCTTCCTAAAGCGTATGGTATCACTACTAATACTTTTACTCCTGGCAGCAGTGAAGATTTGATGTCCACAAGGCTTTCTTTGCCTAAGAGCATTTGCCATCTTTAAAAACAAAAGAAACAAAAAACCCTCAAACTTTCCCGAGATAACACAAAATCCATGTCTTATGTGTGAATACATGTTGAAACTTGACTGCACTTGATTATTAATCTTCAAAACTATTTTTCTGCATGATTATTCCCGAAGAAAATAGGACATCTTATTTATGAAGGCCATAGGTTTTTAATGTACATATAATTACTAGAAGAAGAACATTTGCACAGATAACTTCCCTCAGAGGTGAAATGTGTTTAACCTACTGCATCCTTCATTTTGGCCACCTGGCAGAGGTCCCTCTTCTGCTGTCTAATAATTACTTTTTACCCCCCAGGCTTTTACCTGTTTGCAGCCAGGTAAAGTGTAAAGAAAACAAAGTAATTCTAATTTGTAGTGGGGCATCATCCAAAAATAGTGTTCTGAGCCACAGAACAAGGCAGGTTACCATTTTAGAAAAGATGCAGATTTGGCAGAAGGGTTTTATCTGAAGGAAAGTTGTGTGATTTCTATATAAAGTTTCCTGGCTTTTTGAATCTGACAGATGGGGGTATCAGTTTTTAGGATTTTGAGTCATCTTGTATATTCCAACTATAGTTATAACACTTTCTTTTTTTCGAGAGGCATTTCATAATTTATTCACTGACAGGAGTTATCACAGCTGTCTGCCAGATGAAGATTTTTTTTTTTTTTTTCCTCAGCACTTAAAGAAACAGTTGCCCCACTTTAAGTGGGATCCTGCTCAGGGGCCAGCTCTGGATTTCAAAAAAAAGAGGCAGATGGACCATGGGTGCATTGTGAGAGCTCCAAAGCTGCTGTGGTCTCTGCTGTTTGCAGAAGAGGTCAATGAGAGGGGCAGCATGTATCACATGTGGGGGAGGAAGCACAGAATAGCCCCAAATCCATCATAATGAGGTGTGTGAGATTAAGCACAAAACGTGGTGAATAATGAGTTCATCTGCCTGCAGTTACAGCATAAAAGGCAAAGATGATGAATAACCACGAATGTTGCTATGTTTTAAGACTTAGACAAAAGACAGTTCTTTAGACACCTGGTAGGGTTGCACCCCAAAAAAGATGTTTGTTAACCTTTCTTTTCCTTATTGGAAACATGGTTCTGTTTAGTCATGATGATATAAGAAGGCTGTGATTTGAGGGAAGGAGGGGATCGAGAGTTTGTTCCTGTCCTACAGGGGATTGGGAAGAAAAGGGTAAGGAGAGGTTTGGGGTTTGGTGAAGGAGTTGTAGTAGCAAAACTCTTTGCCACCAGAATTTCCGGTAATGACCGGAAACAGAAATAACACAGTTCTTCCAAAATCAGTGGAAAACGGTGAATGATCAGCATCTTTAGAGCAGGCAATCTTAAAATGTAAATACAGTGGAAATACAGTTTTAGCCATTTGATGGAAAAAAAGTATTTGACTTGCATAGTGAGAAAAGATGGAAAAAAAGAACTAAAATTCTGACCACATGAGCCCTTGAACTGAACACTGAAGCATTGATTTAGTGTTGCACCTTGTTCTGAAACTCCCACGGCTCTGCTAGCCTTCCTTGCCCCCTTTCTTAGGACATGCCTGCCATGTTGAAATGTCTTCTCTTTAGATGATGTGAGACAAAATGACTGGAATTCGGCGTGACCAGTTTTCCTCTTAGTGCAAGTAACGTTAGTGACTGCCTTTGAACGTGGAATTTTAAATACCTTTTGCCCTTAAAAAAAAAAAAGGCACCAAAAAACCCCCAAGAACAAAACAAACCTCTCTTCATAATGATATTGGCTATTGTACTGCATGACCCTGAGTGTAGTTTACTGTATAACAAAGAAGTATTTTGCTTCCAGATGGCAGCACGGAGGAACATTAGCGAAATCAATATCGCATTAAAGATTCAGGCTGCATTAGGTTGATATGACAGATTATTTTCTCTGAGTGCTGACATCATGTTTCATTATGCCTGCTCCTGGATGTTCATGAGGTAGTGATGGAGCTGACTCAGCCCCCCTGAGAAGTTCAGTCTCTCAGGACATCCCGCCTCGTGCCTCCTCCACGGTGCTGTTCGTCCCAGTGCGGTTTCCCGGTTATTTTGTGGAGGCTGCATCCCATCGGGATGTCCTGGCACTGCTCTCTGCCCGGGGCATGGTGCTGGCTGGGATGCTCCAGGCGGTCCCTGCAGGCCTTGCCAGAGGGCTGAGTTATCCAAAAGGGGAAGGTAGGTTGGAAGTGATCTGTGGAGAGCCAGCAGAGGAAGGGTGATGCTGGGGAGGTCAGCAGGACAAGGGATTTTCTTTGTTGTTGCTTTGTAATGAGTTGCATGATAAAGTGTGTTGCAATAGCAGGGTACTGGAGCAGGACTAAAGAGCTTCAGCTTTGCTCCTTCATTACACCTCTGGCTCACTCTGTGGCCTTGAGCAATTTGCACTCACCTTTCCCCTAGGTAAATCAAGAAAATAATGCTTATTTATCCTTTTATAGTGCTTTGAGATGCCCAACAGAAAGGTGACAAGTATGGTTATTCATAGACTCGCGTCTTTTTCCAACTTCTTGTATTAATTTTGGCACATTAGAATGAAGTATTTACATCTCTTAGTCTGGGAAGATTAATTTCCCACTTAAAGATGATGTTTCGTGCTTGCCAAATTATTGCTTTAATGATAATTATACCAGTGTGCTGCTGGAGAGGCTGCATCAAAGGAAAATGCCGAAATGGTTTGGGATTCAAAGGCACAATCTTTTTACTGCATCATGTGTAGTGGTTGGTAGGAAGGGACTTCCCTGAGTATCCATCAATGTCTCTAGGAAATTGTTGGTCTCAATCAACGCAGTTCTTTCAAAGCCCAGGAGTATGAACATGCAGTGGTGTTTATGCAATTAAAGTGTTTCCATAATTACATTAGCACATCTTGTAGAACTTGGTCAAGTAGGGGAGGTGAGCTGAGAGCTTGTAAAGCAGCTGCATAACTCACTCATCCACAGGTCAGATCAGTGATTCAAGTTTCTAACTCTAAATTTAGATTGTTTATCTCTGTACTCTTGGTATTTAATTTTAGGTGCGTCATTATAAAACTTCACTGCAAAATTGATTTTAAAATGCCCAATCAGCTGTTCCTTCTTCAATTTGATTCTCCATCAATGCAGAATTACATCTTCCCCTTGCTAATGAAGTAAATAAATCAATACAAATGACTTGCAGTCATAAAGTCTGAGTTATAAGCTTATGCAGCACCACGAAGTCCATAAAGGCACCATTTTAGTGCCTCATCTTTGGTTTATAAAGCAGGAAGTTGAAAAAGGAGGTAATAAGGCTGCTGGGAAAGTTAATAAGGCAAAATTTCTTTTCTGGAACAGTCCGTTTTGGACTCTTTCCTGCTGTTCTATTTGGAACATGCTCTATGGGCTTCCCAGCCACTCCTGTCGTGCTCCATAGGGAGTGTGTGAGCTGAGGCTCCCAGGTCCAGTGGTGGTACCCAGGCAAGCTCCCCAGCCCCCTGGGCCTCTGCTACTGCTGCTTCTCTCCTCCTGCTGGCAAGTGTTTGTCTTCTCAGCTTTTGGACTTCTCTATCACTTCCTGCTTTTGGTACCCTCAGTGTTTTTTCCTTTTGAAAAAGGATTGCTTCTCTACAGAGAAATGGATTTAACAGTCTGGAGGAAGCAGGTGACCAGTCACCATTATATACTATAAAATGTATATGAAGCATATGTGTGTGTGTATTTATATAGATGTAAATTTTTAAAGTTCTAATATGCAATATTTATAAAATTATAGATTATATGTGTCAAGTGTGTATGGGGTGTATATATACAAGTATATATATACACACATGTATAGGTATGCAAATATGTATATAAACATGCTGTACAGATGTGTATAAGAATAAATAGAAGATTTTAATCCTGTACAGAAGAGGTTTAAAAACTACTCAGGTGAAGACTTGTTCTCAATCTGATATAACTTATTGTTTTATTATTAATAATCTGTTTATTTTTTCATTGGAGCCTGGAGTCTCTGTGCAAGATTATGGCACTGTATAGAATATAATGGTAATCTCCTCAAGACAGAAACAGAATAAACAAAGTGAATTGAAGGCAGAGGACAAGCAGACATGGAAGAGATCCCTGGACTCTGCTGTCTTTTGCTTACACCTACTTACTTGTGTAGGTAAAAGCATTAGCTTCCCGAAATTAGGTTATAACATAATGATATGTTGTTTTCAGGTAACAATTGTTTACTAACATTTTCCTGTCATAGTAAAAGCAATTTTTGTTTGTTTGTTTTTTAAATTGCCTGTCACTAAAGGAAAAAACTAATGTTGTGGGTTTTGGGGAGCAGTTTGTGTTACTGTGATACTTCTGGCTTTAAAGATTAAATCAGTGGGAATTATACAGAGCTCTGGGGATCTTACAGCTCGTAGTAGCCAAGCAGAGACTTAAAGCCTGCCCAGGCAGTTTCACACCTGCACAAGGAGGTGGTGCAGTGCTGGAGGCGGAGCCCAGCAGTGAGGCTGTGGCAGTGCACACTCGCTCTGCTAATTGGTCACGGTCTGATGGGTTTCAATTTATGTCTAGGTGGGATCAGAGGCACAGCTGGGAAGGAAACTGAATTTTCAGTCTCATTCACTTAGGAAGCTTCAGCTTGATGAGGACTAGAAATAGTTGGAAGCTCAGTTCGACTCTCATTCTGTTTCAAACAATTGTTTGATAGACTTGTCTGAAGCAAATCCTCACTGTGTTTAGCATGACGTGTGTCCAGCAGAGCTTGGCTGTGGCTGCTGAACTGCAGCAGCCCTGCTCAGTCTGTCTGCAGATGAGCTGCTGGCTCCTGTAATTTAAATTACAGATTTTTGTTTCCTAAAATGGATGTTCCCTGACTTCCTAGGGCACGGCTCTGTTTTTGAAGGAGTTGGTGGGAGCTGCTCCTGTTTGACCGCCCTTTGAGTTTCTTCCACGGTGCAACCCAATCCATGGCCTCCTGTACACTGCCACAAGAACTAAACCAAAAAACAAATCGAAGAGGAATGCTGATTTACTGAATTGTGATTAGGAAGAGAAAAATAAACATGTGATGCAAAGGAAATGGCTCACCACCTCCACCATCAGACCAATGATAAGTGATGGCCACCGTGGGCAGACTGTCCTCCAGTTTAATCACAGAGCTTGGTGTTGTGTGGTCTGGGATACTCCTTTGGGCAGTTGGGGTCAGCTGTCCCAGCTGCATTCCCTCCCAGCCTCTTGCCCACCCCACTCACTGAAGGGACAAATTGGGAAACAAAGGTGGCCTTGGTGCTTTACGAGCATTGCTCAGCAGTCACTGAGTGTTGGTGAGTTACCAACACTGTTTTAGCCACAGGTATAAAACCCAGCACTATCTGGGCTGCTATGAAGGAGGTTAACTCCATCCCAGCTGCACCCAGTACACCATGGTATGGTTAATTTGAAGATATATTTTGTTTCAGCATCAGTAAGCTAATATTTAATTGAGGGCAATTTTTAATGCTAACAAGCTTTCATTTAACTTACTGTAATTGTGGGTAGTAGGTAAAAAGAAAATACTTGGTTTTCTTTTTATTGCTCTCTGAAACGCAGAATTGGAGCAAACGAAATATAAGGAATAGAAAGAAAGAAATACTAGTTCCTTTTAATAAGTGCAAGCTTCATACTTTTCTTTTGCCAAGCATGCAACTTTGTTTGCTGGAATGTTTTGTCATTTGTGTTTTCTTAGGTACAGATGAATTGTTCATTGCCGCAGCTGATATGTCCATATGCAACATAGCTAACAGACAAATTCTGTTCAGATGGTTTGGTAAATGAATTTCACGTGGAAAGGTTCAGGTGCAGGAGCTCTGTAACACCTTTTTTAACACCATATTAATTCACTAGGGTGGAAGTTTATCATGTCATATAAAATGAAACTCTCTCTTGATGTACACTCCATTCTTGATAACACCTAATATATTGTGCTTCAGTGACAGCTTTAGTGGGAGTCTGTTTTCACTCTTCAGTTCTCAGATGACTGTGGGTACTACAGCTCTCTGCCTGCGTTAACCAAGAACCTAAGATGCTGGAGTCTTGGTCTGCTTCCTTGGTTAGACATGGAATAAAGCTTAAAGTGGAGATCATTGATGCATAGGATGTAGTGCAGTGTTCAGCAGCTGGATAAACTTTTACTTGGAATATTGAAAATAATGTTTTCTGGAAGATACCAGTATCCTTTTTTTCTTCTTTTATTGTTTTTGCTTCTACTGCAGTAGAGAGGGAGATTTGTATAAGATATCAAAACCATCACGATAGCACAGAATTTATAAGGTGAGATTGGAGGGTAAAGTTCAGGACCTGTGCAGATTTAACCTTGCTTTTGAGCTGTCTTTCTAAAGATGGTCTTAGATGCAGCAAGTACCATGTCAAAGGAGACATAATATGTTAACCTGCTCTCCTGTTTGCACTCTTGATTCTCTTTAGCTACATCTTTTTAGGCCTCAATAACTTGAATGGATGATTTTGAGGGGTAGAAAAAGGCTGCTACTTGAGAAAACACAAAGAAGTAATTGAAAGGGAGAAGAAGGTATATTTAACTTTTCCCATCTGATCAGGGATGCAGAGCAAGCTGATGCTCTGTTTATGCAAGGACCTGTTTCCCTACATCTGTCCTTGCGTTGTCCTTCATTGTGTTATTCCACTTCTGTGAATTGCTCCTCAGGCTTCCTGGTTCTTCATCTCTTCTTGGGAAGAGCAGGGAGGGTATCATGTGTGTGTCATGGGCACTGCAGTCTGCAAGAACAGTTCCACGGTGGGGTGATTTTTGATATAAATTTGGGGATACCTCTACCTTAGTGACCAGTCCTACAGGTTGACCGACGTGAGAAATCTGTGGTTGAGTAGTGTATGATTTAGCAGACTTTCTAACACTTCCTCTGTTGAAATAATAGTACAGAAGAGAAATTATGTAGGCAATACAGGGTTGATCTAATAATTCTATCATTGATTTTCTTCTAATAGCAGAAAAGTGACATGCTGCAGGATGAGGAGAAACAGATGCAGAGCTGCTGAAGGTCTGGGTTTAGCATTCTAATAGGTCTTGGGAATGTGTACTTTGAATGCTTGCATTCTTCTAGATGGTACTGCAAATCACATAAGAAAAACTAATCAGCTTATTTTCAGTACTGTATGTCTGTAACTACTGGTTCAATGTAATGATGCAAGAGATTCCTGGAAATAAGGGCTGCTTCTACGTCTACTAAAGCAAATGGAGAATGAATCTCATAAGCAAAATATTCCTATATTTGCACCTTCTTGACTTTTCGCATCTTGAGTTTCATTGGTAATTGATTTTGGCAAGCATATTCAAGAAATTAGTCATGATGTGCTTAGTGCCTTGACATAGTGTCAGGAATTGTTTGATACATTTCTTAAACTAATACTTTGAGTCCTGTGGAAAGATGGGAAGGTATAGTAACACAATTAACGGGAGAGGTAGAATGAGAAATTTAGCCTGTTTAAGCATCTGTTTAAGTCTCATGGTGAGGTGCAACTTCTTGATTCTCTGCCATCTGTGAGATAATTACTGTGCTTTACCATGTGGTTGGAGGAGGTCTGGTTGTCTTTTCGACTTCATGAGGATGTTCTACTGCTACTTCAAATCTGGTCTCCTCAGTTAAACATGAGAATCTGTTCTTCCTGCAATTATGAGGTTTAAAGTGTTAATCTTCCAGGTTTTCTTCTTTCCCCTGTAGTCAAGTTCATTACCATAGTTCTTGGCAGTTAACTGTTTTATTAGTAAGCTTAATGTATGCCTGTAATTCCCTTTTAAGCAGAAACAGAATGCCCTGGTTTGGGTTGGGACAGAGTTTTTTCTCTTGACGGTAGCTGGTATGGGGCTRTGTTTTGGATTTGTGCTGAAAACAGTGTTGATAACTCAGGGATGTTTTGGTTATGGCTGAGCAGGGCTTGCACAGAGCCAAGGCCTTTTCTGCCTCTCACCCCAGTGAGGGGGCTGTGGGAGCACAAGGAGTTGAGAGGGGACACAGCTGGGACAACTGATCCCAACTGACCCATTCCATACCATATGGCATCATGCTCAGCATATAAACTAGGGGGAAGAAGAAGCAAGGGGCAGGGGGACATTCAGAGTGATAACATTTGTCTTCCCAAGCCACTGTTACGTGTGATGGAGCCCTGCTGTCCTGGAGATGGCAGAACACCTGCCACCAACGGGAAGTGGTGAATGAATTCCTTGTTCTGCTTTGCTTGTGTGTGTGGATATTGCTTTAGTTGTTAAACTGTCTTTTATCTCAGCCCATGAGTTTTTAACCCTTTTACCCTTCAAATTCTCTCCCCTGTCCCACTGGAGGGGAGTGAGAAAAGCAGCTGCTTGGGATTTAGCTGCTGTGTGTGGCTAAACCATGACACAGTCCTTGATTTGTAATGGCAACTAATGAAATCAATGGGAATTCATTCCTTCTGTCAAGGGTGGAATGATTTTTGTTTTGGCACAGTCAATAACCACGCTATCTCATGCCTGCAAGTAAATTCGAGATGGTCAAGCAGGGAARCAAAAATCCTGCCTCCCTTCCTCTCTGCTGTTTGTGGGAGTGCTCTGCTGAACTTCCTCCACCCACCACTCTCTTTGGCTGTACCTTTGAAGGCAGCGTCAGGTGACATGGCTGAGGTAAAGTCTGCTTTTCTGTATTTAGTGGTTTGATGGTTATTTTGAGCTTAATTTGACTTTCTGACTTTTTAAAATGTATTTGACAATGTTCTCATGCTGAAAAGACATAATCAAGTCAGTCTTTGATCTCAGACACTGTCAAAGCAGATAGAAATTATTCTTTCAGGGGGAAGCTGGAAGTTGCAGGAGACTAACTGTAGGTGAATGTACATTTTGCAGGTGTATGATCTTTAAACATAATAAATTCCAATTTTTTTGTGCATTCTGAATAATTTTTTTTTTAAATCTGATATCTAGAGCTTTCCATTYCATTCTCACCTGCTGGCTGGGGCCAGCAAGTGGGAATATTTGCAAGTGAGGACAGCACTGAGGCTTGAATTAAGATCCTCCAAAGTAAATCAGCATCTGGCTGGCATCCACAATCTCTTCATCAGGGTGTATGCAAGTGGTGGTGGTATATGATGTGCTCTAGATTTAGGTGAAATCAGTGATTTCAATGGTATTTTGGAGTGCACCTCTGTATGGCTGAAATGTTGAGAGTTTTTTGTGTATATGTGTGTACATGTATACAGATATTGTTGCATGTCTCAGTAACTGAAGCATGTGTGTCTGCTTAAAAATACTTTTAAGTTGAACAGGCAAGTTCCATAGCTCAGCCCCTATTTAAAATTTTAGTAGTGTTTTTCAAACAATTAAAAGAAAGAGAAAACATTTTCATTACCATGGCCTGAAAAGGAAAAAGCAAATCTCTTGATCTAAAGAGAAGCAAACAGATTATCATCAAAATCCATGCAACGGGATGAAACACAAATGAGTGAGTACAAAGAGCTGATTTTCATCTCTCCTGCCTTTTTAAATCCAAATTTATTTTTGCCTGAATTCAGTCACAAACACTTTTACAAAGGGAAGGACAAAAGGGTCAGGCTGAGGACGAAAGACTGAGACTGCTGTGGGGAGAAATCTCCGAAACAGCAGAAGCACTTGAGGTGCTCTTGTGAGGAGAGAAGTCCTGAGGATTGGTAAACTCCCRGTGATGCCTTGAGTATTAGCTTTTAGATTTTTCTAATCCTGCACTGGAGTGTAATTCTGAATTCCATATTATGTGCTAAGCAAGCTCTCTTCACACTTTGGTCAGACAAAACAATCCCTTCTAGGCCTGGGAACCAAGGTCACCATCCTAGGCCTAAGTATAAACAAAAGTGAATTGGGAGGGGGGTGAATGGGGGAATATTACTTCATTGCTTGGAACTGTAATTGGACAATTAACCCCTGATATGCAAATGTACCAAACTTATATCTGTGGGGAAAACTCGTGACCACGGGTCCATCTGGGGTCCACCTTGGGTCTGGCCTAGCTGGAGCTTCGGCTTCAGCCAGGCTCTGTACTGCCCAAGGTGTATCTGTTGAAGATCTTCAATAAATTCCTACCTTTTATCCACTAACTTTGCTTAGTCTCTGTTTCAGGTACTCCTATTTTAGGCATCACCAGGGCAGGGTTCAAACTCGGGCACGAGCTATATACGGGTTTGCAAACAGTGCAAACAAGAAATATTGGCAGGGTAAAAGCCAGGGAAAATGTGGGTAGTGTATGACCAGAAGGACCCAAGGGATGCTTGTGTCCCTCTACCTAGGGATGCTTGGAGCAGTAGAGCTAACAGTACCCAGGGCTGCCAGCTCAGATCTCAGGCCTTGAAATCATACCATGCCTGGATTACCTTGTCACAAGCCATCACTGCAGAGCCTCAGGAGCTAAAATTGGATTGGCATTTTGTCTTTTGGTGATATTGCAGGGTTGCATTCCTTGTGAACAGGAAGATGTCTGGGATTTTGGGTAGGGAGAATGGTGCAGAAAAAAAATAAGAATGGTCTCCAAATAATGAAATGGCTGGATTTTAGGCTGGACTTCAAGATGGCTTTCCATGATGGTGTTTGTAACTAACTAATGTTTTTAGCTGAGGGATCAGTGAAGAGCCAGGTGGAAGCCTGCCCATGTCATTGAACAGTCCTTGGCAGGTCATTTTGTCTTTCCTTAKTCTGATTTCTATATGCTGTAGAAGAAAGGATTGCCTGTAAAGTAAGAAGGGGGAGATGGAAGAAGTGACTTTAAAAAAAAAAAAAAAAAGGAAAAGCCCTCTGAGTGCCAAATCTATCATCTGCTTTATTAGTATGTCATTTGCTGTGTTTACTGAAAACTCCAGTCATGCTGGGAGTTATCCATCCGATATGATCCATGTGCTGTGGCTCTTTCTCTGAATAAATATGATTTTCATCAGCTCTGTTTGCAATATGGAACAATCATGTACCTTCTGCTAAAGCCTTTACTTTGAAAGGATGTCTTGGTTAAGATATACACTGGAAATAGCAGTTCTGAGAGGATCTTAAGAATAAAAATTAAATATGAATTTTGACTTTTGGGTGAGAGAAACAAAGCTATCAGAGCTGCAGCTATTATAGTTTATGCATTTTTTCAGAAAAATCAACGAAGTGATAAAACATAAGAGGACAACAGTAAGGGAGAGGGCTCCATCTTCAACAAACAGACTGAAAACACGTTCACGCTGCACTGGAAAGAATCAGTTTAATAAAGGAACAGGCTTTGAGTAACTTCAGGTGTATTTCATTGTTATGACCCCTTGAAGCATGAAGCAGAAGAGGGGAAAAATGAAATGCCCAGCTCCTCATCCATAAACTAACTGAAATAAGAGCAACTCAGGGAGGATTTTTGTGCAAGAAAGTCCTAGCTTGTTTTATTTTTTCATCTACATTACTCCAAGCTTAAGTATTCAAGGACTGTCTTTCAACYTCAAGACAGATTGGGCTGCAACCTACTTAAGAGAGAAGTTTATTCAAGACAAGTATGTGTGAGATGAGCCCATCAGTGCTGTCATTATACATGTGAATCCCAATTATAGAAGGGAATATTGATCAGCCATGGCAGATCTGTCCCCTGGACAGAGACTGCAAGGCTTCTTCCTTGCATGCTCTGTTTTGTGCTGGTTCAGGCTACCCCAAGGATCTTCACGTGTGCTATGTAACCCTTACTGCACTGCTTCCCTCCTGTTTGGTGTTTGTGAGTTTGGACATGGTTAAGTTTGTTAAATATCAGACTAAGCAATAACCATGGCAATCCCACCATTAAAACCTAGGTAACAGAAAAGCTCATTATTCAGTGTATTATCTCCTTTTTCTTCCAGAGAGAAGCACTGCCTGTGAGTTCCTTGTTTCATGTCTCTGTACTTATCATTATGACTTCTTAAATCTTCCACTTCTGCCAATTAAATCAAGGTTTATGCACACAGCTGGTACAGGGCTCTGGGTGCTGTAATCAAATCCTTTTTCTTCATGAGAATGAATTGTATTTTCATCCTTATTTTTGCCTAGTGCTCAGACTTGTCACAGAAAGAAGCTGACAGGCAGAGGGCACTTTGCTGCTGTTTTTTATGGCTGTAATTGAATTCTGTCATTATGAAGTAACTGATGGAAAAGAATCTGTTCCCTCTGATCAACAGGTGTCATACTGAGATGTCTCATGGATGGCATTTCCACAAACAGATTGTAGGCACTGGTTGGGTTGTTTTGTGGTGGTTTTATATAATTTCATGTTACTAGCATCTTACTCCAAAGATTGCCTTTGTATAATTTTTTTTTTCTTTTTAAACTGGCTCTTCATACAGATCACTTCAAGTACAGAAGACTTTACTTCTATAGAGACTGACTCAGTGCCTTTGCTGGAGCAGGTTGGCTGTAACCTTAGGTCAGAATTCAAAAATGGACTGAAAAAACCATCAGTATAGATTTTTATTCCCTTCCATGAGCTGTAGCAACAATGCTRCATGAAAGTTATGTTGATAAATGCATAAAACATCTGTAATCAGGTTCATGTGTTTTCTGTGAATTGGAGTGGTGAAACATACAAGAATATTTAAAATATAATAGATGCTTTTGGAGAGAGCACGTTGCTTCTAAATGAGTGGAATGGGTGCATAGGCAGCAACTGCAACTCTCCTGTTACTTGCTCTACACTCCTGAATCAAAGATGCAAATTAGCCTGCACATGCCTCCTTGAAAATATTAAGGGGTGGTGATTCATTAAGGGTTTTCTGAAGAAAAAGCTCTTCAGATTAGGCAACTGTCAAACACGTTAACTCTCTCCTGAAGGAAGTTGCAAAAAAATTTGCTTTCACTTGGGTATTTTGTTGAATTTTTAATGAAGGAGGGAGAAGGGGAATTGTAGACATGTGCCAAAAGTAGGCAAGTTGAGTGAAGCATTCTGCCAGCTGACCAGAGGCTTTCTCTGATCCTGCTGAATGTGTTTTAGTAAAATCAATGCAAATATATTTCTCATGCAATTCTATCTTGTAGCCTCAAGTTCTATAATTTAGCTGACTCTTAACACCAGAGACATTACAGAAGAATAAATTGACTCAGGAAGAAGCTCTCATCACAGGTAGGTGTTGGATAAATGAGAGGTGCAGTAGGAAGAATCCTTGGACCATGATCTCCAGGCAGTGGCTGTCCTTTATACTCTGYGCTTGTAATAGCCTTATTGATTCATAGAGCTATTACATTTTCCACACTGCTCACTTTGAATTTGCTGTCATTTGGCCTGTATGAGGGGTAATAGATGACTGTACCAAAATGAGGAACTTGATGCTATCCTGTGTCTTATTACAGAGAAGCGATTTCAGAATATATACAGAAAACAGGAAGTTTCACTGAGATAAACAAGCTTGGATTACATTAGAAATATAAAATATTCATCAGCTATATTGATGTGGCTTTATTCTAGGGATTTATTCTGGATCCCCTCAGTAAGGACATAATASATATATTAAGAGCTTTTCTTGTTAAAGATAATGTGTTTGGGATTGTTTCTGTCAAATACAGTGCTTCAAAATACTTTATTTTGTTTGTTGTTTTCACTGGAAGAAGCCAAAGAGGAACTCTTACGCTGTTCTCTCAGCAAAGTATAGAGGTTAAAATAACCTTTTGTGTATTTGA
This sequence comes from Amblyornis subalaris, assembly GCA_018881555.1. Classification (NCBI taxonomy): domain Eukaryota; kingdom Metazoa; phylum Chordata; class Aves; order Passeriformes; family Ptilonorhynchidae; genus Amblyornis; species Amblyornis subalaris. The sequence continues at coordinate 3,247,867 of JACAXG010000024.1, forward strand.
AGATRCAAGTTGCTTTCGATTTTGGCTAAAAAACAACTCTCTCCAGGAAGAAAGATGCTTGAGGACCCTGAAATAGTACTTGGCTTTGACTGTGATGGCACAGTGGGACAGATTGGGTAGAAACTTCAGTGCCTGTTTTGCTCAGGATTATATGTCTCCTAAATTTGTTGCCGTTGCTGGAGGAAAACAAATTAACTTGTTKTGAATTTTTATGTTTACATGGCTTCAGCTTTTTCTTTCAATGGAGCTGTGCTAAGTTACGCTTTTGGTACTGCTGCAGATGCTGCAGAATAAAACTCAATTAGTCGAAAAAGACACCGTAGTCTTGTGAGAGCTTTCCCTAATTTGCTAATAGCATGGAGTTTTGTTGAAAAGCAGGCATGCATTTGTCAATTTGTATTAAACTGAACACTAACCTTCACTGGGGGAAACAGAAGAACCCATTTCTTCTGTCGAATATTCATTCTGTCTCTAAAAGATAGTTGGAAGATTGGCTGTTTTGAAAGAAGTTTAAGCAATTATCTGATTGTTCCAAAATACTGCTAAGGGTAGACTAAATATGGTGGAAGTACCCAGAATTGTGTTACATTACCTTTTATTTAATGATATTTAATAATTATTTTAAAAAAGATTGTTTGTAGATGATACTGTGTTACTTGGATATTTAGAGTTTTTGTAAGTTTCCCTGAAAATGGAATAACTAAGAAATGTTCAGTTTTAGGCTTGGTATATCTGACTGATCTTTTTTTTTTCTGGTAATATTGAATCTGTCTGTGAATAACCCGGGCCTTATTCAGCCTGAAATAATTACTTGAGTAGCTGCAAGGAGAAAATAAGGAGTTCTGTCCCAATCCAATGAAACATCTTCTTTGTTATTAGTGCCATGGAAACCTGGAGGCCTATTTACATGCTAAGGTTATCACGTGCTTAAGTGCTTTCCTGGATTGAGACCTCTTTTGCATCTTTATTGAAAACCCACGTAAAAAACAACTGGATCAATCTCGTTGCCATTTTGTCTCCTGAAACAGGTTTTGCAGTGCTGCTGGTTTTGCTCTACCAATGCTGAGTTCCGTTTGCACTGCTTTTATTGTTCTTGGTGACTTGAAGTGAACCCAATTCCTTTTTTTCAACCCTTTTAGGATGAAATTCCTCCCTTACACTTAAAGAACGATGATATTGCTGACAGTGTCAGTGCAGGGTACTTGTTTGAAGGTTTCTAAAAGTATGTATGACCTCACCTGTGATTATTGCTGGGCCTAAGACTGGGATAAATCAAGCTCCTTCTAAAAACTTCGATCAGTGTGTTTGAGTATAGTAATTGCTCCATCTGACTTGCTTTTGGAATGAGGTTTTTGCATCCACAAAAAATGATATCTGTATATCATGTCTATAGAGTAGGGGTTGTTAGCTGTTTCTGTAGTAGAAAAGAAGCATTTTTAATGGRAAGTTGTGTGATGGGAGGGTGTATTTGTTTGTGGTTGGGAGTTTTTTGGAAGAGGTGAGGTAGGAGTGGTGTTCCCCCCGCTGGGAGACCCTGTTTCTGGAAAAGCATTAATCATACTTTGTGTTACCTGACGTTAGCAATTATTCACAGTCAAAACTTTATCTCATGAACTCAAGGAAAACATAGCAAGGTAAAATCTGTGGAGCCCAGTAACTTAAAAAAAATTTTTGTAATAATATTTCACAKAATCCAACTGCTTAAATGAGGGTTTGTGAGTGGCTTTGAGTGCATGATGAAGTGATGCCTCACARCTCTGAAATTACTTCTCTTAAGGGGTGAATGAGTAACTAACCTAAAAATAGTCTTGATCTCAATTGACTTAAATTCACTCTACAGCAAAATTCTTACAGGTGCCTGGAAGAAGAGAAATATAGGAAATCACTTACCTAAATTGATTCTCTGGAATCTCAAAACCCTATGGGTAAATCTCTATTCCAAGATAGCAGTGTATAAGGGATGGTAAAAATAGTCTTGAATAAGCAATGAAGAAATAACGTGGGCAGATATTCTAGTTCCTTGTGTTGGGTAAAGTTCATATGACTATGAAATCCATTTTTTGGCAGGGATATTTTCTCATGTAGGAACAACAGTTGCCTGGCTTAATTCTCACCTTCTATCTTGGCTTTCTGGAATGAGTTGGAAAAGATTTGTTTGAGACACCATTAGAAATTATCTTTCTTTCCTTGCCATTACCTTCAGCTGCTTTGTAGCATCAATGGTTTCGGGTGAACAGATGCATTTTCTTTCTCAAGGGTAGGATCTCAAAATCCATGTATTTTTTTACTCTGAACCATGTAAATGTGGGCTGTAGATAGCAAAAACTGTAGGATTTATCATTTAGTTGAAGACTACTTGACTCAAGAATCTGGAAACATCTGAGAGTTTGAAGGGGAACAGTATGCCAAGCAAAGCTCCCGCTCATTTTAGTGCCTGAGCTAGCTCATTCCTGGCTAACTGGGTGCATCTGTATGGCACTGGACAGTGTTTTATTTCTCATTTTGCTGTATGCTATCAGAGTGATGTTCTCATGGACCCCATCCTGTTGGCTGGACGTCAGACTGTCTCTTTGAGCTGTAAGAAAGGCTTTTGTGTCACTCACAATGTAGCTTTTATCTTTTTATCTTTGGGATAAGGTAAAAAAATAAAAACTCAGAACCTACAAGCAAACAAAGCCCCGGAACCAAAACAGAAAAAGGTTAGCCTTCTTCGCCCAGACTTCTGAGCAGAGAAACTGTAATTTGAGCATATTCATGTTGTGCCAGATTTTTATCTGTGGGTGGCACTTCATGCTCACTCTTTCCTTGGAGCTTGGGGGATGTTCTTGGTGGCTGTAGCTTTTCCCAGGGCAATGGGTCAATCTGTTCCTTGGACCATGGGGTCTCCTGTGGCCACCTGGGGAGGTACCTCACTCAGCTGCTTTAGGTTCAGTGCCTTGTTCATCCTAGAAACACTTCTTTTCTTGCTGGAGATGTAAGCAGTTGAGCCAGTACCTCCTCCTCTATCCATGTGCTCCTTAGTTCACACACAGCCAAGGCACCAGCTGGGAAGCAGGGGGCTGACAAATGGCACAGGCTGGCCTTCCTCCCCTGGCAGAGGTAAGGCTGTGCCCTCTCTTCCTTTAGCAGGGAGAAGTGCACAGAGATATGTACTGTAGTCCCTTGTAGTCTTTTGAATTCAGAACAATTGGTTTGATTTCTTAAGCCACACAGAGCTCGTTTTTATTGAATTGCCTCATTCACTTAAGTATCAGGTAGTCATTTTTTATCTTATTTCTTTAGGATTTATCAGTAAAGCAAATAATTTTCTTTCTGTCTTATCTTTTCTGCAATTTATCAGAAAGGTCATTCAGTCAGATTTGGTGTTGATGGCAGCCACAATTTACAGCTGCCTTCCCGTCCCCTCCTTGTGTCCCTGGAGCTGGTCTGTAACTGAACAGAAGGCTGATAATTCCCTACTGAATTTCTAGGACTGCTGAATGAATAAATTGTATAGGGGAGTGAGTGGGAGGGAAAACACTTCTTTGTTGTRGCTTTTTTTTTTTTTYCTTAATGAAAAATGTATTCGGTAAAACAGTGAMGCAAATAACTATAGAAGTGAGCAGCACCAACTATAAAATGAGCCTGAAATGTGCAGGATATAATATCCAAGTGTGCTTGTTCTGTAGATAAACAATATGTCTTTTTTCTTTCAAAGGAAGTTTAAAGTAATCCATTCTTAATATATGCATGGAAAATAATCTTTAGTATTTCATTAGGCTACTTGATATTACAGGCTGTCAACTTGGACAAAATCCAAGCCGGGAGGAGAGTTCTTAAAAGCAGAACTTCCCCTGTCTCCCTCCCCCAGCTCAATTAAATACGAGCTCCAACTGCTTCAAAGTGTTTGCATGCTCACACTGCAGTAAATATCCTCATTTATAATTGCTACATATCCATTCATATCAATATTTATAAATACTGAAAAGTATTCCTTACCATTGTCATAGAGCAACTATTTATGGCATTTCAGCTTGATTTTTCTAAGATAAATAAAAAATAATTCCCAAACTCCRAAGAATCTCATGCTGTCAATTTGATGCTCAAAAACTGCAGGCTGTGCAGGCATGAAGCCTCCATGGAATAATAGGACAGACATTCTGAAATAATACATAGAAAAGGATAGGTGATTCAAATCTGCTTGTTTAGGCAGGAAAGATGAATTCAGTCCCAGACCATTATGGAAGATATTGTGGATAAACCCAGAGGGTACCTGCGAAAGGAAATGAGATGTTTTCTGGCTGATAGAGTAAGCCGAGTAATTAGGTGTGAAAGTACACTTATCACAAAGCAGCTTGAAAATATAATTGATGGGTGTCTAATTGGCTCCTAGAAAGGAAAGAAGGGACAGTAAATGGAAAGCAAAGTACCTGATTTTTTTTTTTGTCAAAGATGTTTTTATTTTTAGTGTTGAAACGACAGATTGCAGGCTCGCTTGCCCACCATACTGGCTCTGTGGGCATATGTTCTGTGTGATCATTTTCCAGCTGACCCAGATATCAGGTGCAGTTTTAATGTAGGGGAATGATCATCTTTGTAGGAGGTTTTCATTTTACCCAGTGTGCTGTGAGATTCCAAATGTAGGTTTCAGCTTCATATAAAGTCCTTGACATGCAGGAAGTGAGTGGCATTTCACAACTGAAAGCAGAAAATTGGTCTGCAATTATTAGAAATGTACTTAGAATTACTGTTTTTCTGTTTATTTTTCTTCTCATATGTTTTCAGAAGTGTGGTCCTTCAGTTCCTTTCAAAAGGCTAAAATGCAAGTCAAAACCTAACCAGCCTTGAAACTGAAATTTCCTTTAGCTGTGTCAGCATCTCATGTGCTTATAAAAAGCTGCCTAGCTCCCCATCTTTCTGAAGTGTTGAGCATGCTTCTGTGGATGAAGAAATGTGACTTTAAATGTTTGAGCCTCACTCCTTGTTTCTCCTCAGAAATTGTGAGTAATCTCTGCTGAAGAGGGATCTGGCGTAAAGAAGCGGTTCAGGGCATTTCCTTCAGATGCAGTTTTAGAACGGGCAGCAGCTTTGTTCGATAAAATTGATCAGGGTGTTGGGATGCACAAATACGCTGCTGTCTCTGTCATGTCAGGAGATGAATTGCTACTGCCATGGAATAGTCTGTGGATCCTGGACAAGCAGTTTGCTCTTCTCACCAAATGGATGTTAGATACGCTATTAGCGAGGAAATGGGAAAGGCAAATATATGGCCTTTGTAAATTCGGCGAACCCTTCTTTTGAAGTCAAAGCTTATTTGGGATTCTTACAGCTCCCTGTATCTTGTGTACTCCAAAATTAGGACTAGTCTTGCTCAGAGCAGCTGTCACAGTAGTGGGAAGGTTAAGGATCTGGAAGGATCTTTGTCTTACAGCACTGAAGTTCATTCCTCTTCCCTCCCATCTCCCATAGCATTTCCTACTTTGTGTGTTRTCCTTCCTGCTGCCTTACAACTAATACATCATTTCTATGGGATCAGGAGATCTGGGTTCTCTTGCCATGGTCACATACGCTGGGAAGAAATTTGGGCCATTGTTACTGATCATTGTCTGTGAAGAGAGAGAAACTAACAGTCAAAATATATGTATTCAGACAAGTAACTTATTTTTTAAAAAGAAATAATTTATTTACAATMCTAGTGAAGAAAATGAGGTAAATCTGTAGCTGGCACCCCTGGAACTCTGCCCTGTTAATGGGTTCAGGCTTTTGGCATTAACCTCCTTTTTTGCCTTAGTTTCTGCTTCTATAAATGTACTTACRTGTGGGTGTGTGTATAAATATGTGTATGTATGTTGTAGTAGCATTATCTAGTTTTTAAACTAGTGATAGTTTTTTAGGCTGTAATTGTGAGGCTCTAATTTCTATCACTAAGTGATAGTTTTTTAGGCTCTAATTTTCAGTGATTACTGAAAATACGGCAAAAATTTGTGATAAAACATTCAAGTATCAAATATAATATGTTTTTTCCCAATTCTGCTTTCCTCATGGCTGTTACCTATTGCCTTCTTGGTGAACTACTTGAAATGAAAACAAAGCAAGTTAATGCAAGAGAAACTTAGTGGAAAAGAGACTCTATTACTTTACAGAATAATGCCCAAAGATCACTGATGTAAGCTCCACTACCTGATAAGTGGAGAACTGCCCTAAAATAATCCACAGCAAAAAAAAAAAACCTACATGGAGTATGTACCTCCTTGTTACATGTGTTAAACTGTATTTTAGGGAAACTGACTGGGTCTTCCTTATACGATTTCTGTTTATTCTACCTGTGAATAATAGTTTTTAGGAAGCTTTGTGATTTCAATGCTGTCCTTGACTATAAACCCCAGCTTGAATGTCACCAGCAGCTGTCATCTGCTGATCTTTCAGGGTCCATTGTAAAGCACTTTGAGATGGCACTAATGGGCCCTTCTTATTACAGGTAGTGTCTTATCTTAAAATGCTTTTAGTAATGTACTGTTATTAACATAAGGGTTTCTTTCTGGTTCAGCAGAAATACCGGGGCAAGAGGCCAGGCCATCACTCACTGTCAGTGTTTTAGCAGCTTAAAATCTAATTAGTTTATCTCAAAACTGCTCTCTGTAGGAGGGATTTGCCACTTTAAATTCTGTGTACAGGAATGCACAAACCTTCATGGTTTGAGTAATAGTCACAGTTGACATCCACAGTACTTTGGGGGAAAAACCAGGGAAATTTTCTGCAAATTGTGAGGCTATTTCAGCAGCATTAAAATTGGCTGTATAATTTTACTGTCATTTTTTTTGTCTACTGGGACCACAATTGTTTCAACAGYGAATTGTGGTAGCATTTCTGTCTTGTCCTGATATGTGGTTTACCTTCAAATATCTATGTGGATTTTCTGAAGCATTTTGAAGAGTCGGTAAAAATACACAATYGCAGCATCAGCTGATGACTTGTACTCACACAAAGTACTTACAAATTAAAATTTTTTTATAATAAGAGAGAATGTCAAGTTTATGGCTTCTTTTTAAGCAAATGTTTTTTGCCATTGCACTTAAAACCAGCATATAACTGTTYCTTTAGAGCGTAAACATTTGTGATTTACTGTCACTGCCATTAATAATGGTTACAGCATGTGTCTRTTTAAAAACGGGCTAAAAACTTGTGTTTTGGGACTGCCCTTAACAGAARTTTCATGGAAAATTAAGCAACCAGGTTGAAGACACTAACACYGACAAATACTATTTGATAATTTGAACTAAAAAATTGAAGTCTGATAARTAGTATCACCTCTTTTGAGAAGTAAGGACATGTTTACACAGCCCTGAACTGTCAAAATGAGTGTAGGGAAGGGATTTGGATTCTTTCCCTTTAGCAGATCCCAGACTCCCTGCTCTTCAATCTGAAAGGTCAGTATGTTCTTCACATTTAAAAATACAAAATGGCCTAGATGTAGAGGAGGTTTTCTGCTCCATTTTTTGAGGGGAAATACTAACTAACATTAATCTTTCCAGGAAGCTTCCAAAATAACAACAGCAATGAATTACTTATGAGTGCCCAGTTTGAAACCAGGTTCCAGGGGACTTGATATTTAGAAAGGATTGATGGCCTGGCTTTTAAGATTCAAAAGCCTTTGAGGCACATAAATGTAGATACTTGCTACTCTTTGAAAAATGTTGRGTGTTGTCTTCAGTGTTGAAAAAACATTATTAAAATGATGTAATGATGTATAAAAGCATGATTGCTGTGGTATCTACTTAGCGTATAAATTGAGAATTGATCTATCTCCACCATCCTCCTGACCATATGAACACCATATTCCTGTCAGTCTGTTATTATTTATTCATATTGAAGTGGTATCTTCTAAGTTTCAGCTATCTAAGAGGAAGAATAATTTTTGTTAGTGAATGAATAATTAACTTAGTTGAGTAGTGGAGAGGTGGACTGATGCTTGCAGAGGTGATGCAAAATGAGTGTGGTTACATAGGAAGTTTTTATGCACTTATAATATAGCTTCTTGGKTTTTTTTTTTGCCTAACTTGAAACTCCTGTCTAACTTTTAACTCTTTTCTCTCAAACCCATTGATGAGAACTGRTTTCTACATGGCAAGCATTCTTTGCTTATGAGTTATCTTGAGTACCTGAGTGGCTATCACTTCATTATCTGCATGAGTACAATTGTAGCATGGTAGATGGACAAAGAGCAGGTGCCCATCAGAGAGCCTGTAGCATGTTAAGACAGCACTGCTTTCCTTAGAACATCAAAGCAAATTAATAGCAGCATTATTTTGCTAAATTTGCTCAATGTGCTGCTGAACACCGTTTTGCCCCTCCGGCATTCAGTGTTTTAGCTGCAAGTGGAGTGAAGTGTTTGTGAAGTGAAGAGGTTTGGGGCTTGTTCTATTGGATTTGGGACTATTCTCTGTATTTGGGATTCGATCTCCTGCTGCTGCAGCCCTGACCAGACTGCAGAGCTGTGTGTAATGCAGGGCTGCTGCCTGAGCTGCTTTCTCTAACAAACTGCAGTCCCTCCAGCTTCTGTTGGATATCTGTACTGCCACTGTGGGGCTCAACCAGTAATAGCTACATTCACTTGGACACTCCCACCTTTCTGTTTCTTTTGAGTTAGGCACTGCTTTTGCCGCATGTGGGTGAACCATAAAATCCAGTTCTCGCTARCCTTTCATAGACATCTATTACCTAAATCAGCACCTAAATATTGTCCCTTAAAAATTATCTGCCTAGGGTGGCTCGTTGTGCTCCTCTGAATCTGTCTGTATTTGAACATACAGTGGTCTTTTCCCTTGCTAATTACCTGTGGTTTGGGGGTTTTTTTTGGTGCCACCTTTTGTTTGGTTTTTTCCCCCCCCTTAGTAGCTGTAACACCAGGCCCTTCACATATGCCCATGATCTGCTTGTGAACTGCATCTTCTGTCTGTGTAGTCTCTCTCATCCCCTTTGGTACTGAAGCATGTTAAATACTAYTTATTCTGCCTCTGGAATAAGTTCTTGTCCAAGTGTGGTTCTGGTTGGGATTTATTTAGTTTTCCTGCCCTCCCAAATTAGCAATTACTGCTATCCTAATTTGATCATAAAGGTTTGGTTTGGTTTTTTTTTTTTTTTCCCCGTGTAACTATGGTCTTTGATATTTCACGTCTCTCAGTTTTTTCACTGAGACTCTTCACTAAAGCACTGGTTTCTTACCTCATCTGTATCTTCTCCCTATCTGTCTAGTTACTGCCAGATGTTACCCAGTATTTCAATTTCTATTATCATTTAAGGACCTGCTCACAATTTTAATGCAGATTAATCTACATACTTTTCTTTTGGCTTCGTCTTCATCCATGTATTTTGCTTCACTCTCTAGGCCTTCATTGGAATAGATTATCACTTGAACAGGCTCTTCATAAAAAACATGCAAAAGTTCCTCTCAGTCTTCCTGTAAAATGTTTCAATCTTTCAGAAATTATCTGCAAGTTCACTCAAGAGATGTGCTTGTCTGGTGGGGCAATGATCACCTTTAAAAGGTGACTTCATCCTTCATATACTGTTAGTTTGAAGCTATCTTCATTTCAATAATGTTCCCTCTTGTTCTTGAGCACAAATGCAGCTGAAGTTCCCAGCAGTCGCTTCTTTGTGAAGAGCAGTAAGAAAATGTGAGATCTGAGTGGTGTATGATATTAAGGCAATCTTTATAATATAGCAAAGCCTTTAAAGCACTGCAGGACTCATCAAGTCTATCTTATTAGCTCATTTTTAGTTATTGGATTAGCTTGCCTTTCTGAATTGAGCCCTACCCTGTCATCTATTATTCTRGTTGCTTGAGCAATTTGATTTTGATCTATATTTTACCCTTCCATTGCAAATTGCAAATGTCTCCCTGCTCAAATGCTTAACGAAATTTGGTACAGTTCTAACTTGATTGGYATCTAATTTTATTTCAGTAATAATTTGCTCATTTCTGCTTTGCTCATGATCTCTGGCTCTCTGTATTTAATAATGTGCTCTGGCACAAAGTTTTTGCATTTGGGTTGTTTCTKTTCTGGTGGTGTGGGGGGAGAGCATGTACTATATTCTGTAAGACAAAGTCCTGCAAGATGTGATGCACATTAGGTGTTTCTGTTCTAGCTCTTGGAATTTCCTTCAACTTCTGTGGCTGTGCTTCTAACTGAGAATTTATTTTACTCTTTTTCTGAGATAACAAGACAAAGAATTGTGATCCTTTCAATCCATATTTCCTGGGTGTTACTGGTCAGGTTACCATCCCCTGGGTAATTCTGCAGCATTCAATCACATAGATTACTTGAACGTTTCAAACTACCCTACAGTGAAGCAGTGAAAGCAAAAGTTTATAACTAGTTACTTCTATCAAAGCAGAACTGAAAAATGTGTTTTTATTTATTTGTTTCTTTGGGTTTTTTTTCATCCCCTCTTTCACATAGTGGTAGTCACAATGCAGTTGAAAAGAGGCCACAGGGAGAAAGTTTTGGGTTTCTTTCAGAGGTGTGATGGCCAGCCACAGGACCTGAGAGACCACCTCAGTCCATTGCAAGGGACTTGGCCTGCTTGAACAGGCTGGTAGTTCATGTGCAGTGCTGCTTCTGCTTGGAGAGATCAAGTGACTAACATGTTCCCAGRTATTTTACTTCTTCCACAGCAAGTGTTGCTAAATAGGATTACTGTCAGTGGTGACCCCTCTAAAAGAAGGCTAATAAATTATTTTTTCATTAGAGATGCASTTCTCCATTTGAAATCTTTTATGTAGGAAATGCTTCCAGCAATGCAAGTTACAAGTGAGAATCATTCAGTTTTTAATAATTGTTACAACAGTTTGGTCTGATCTTCTGCAGGGTGCAAGACATATAAAACCTTGCTCTCTGTTGAGCACATAATCTCAAGTCTGAATAGAAGCAAATTTTATGATGGTGTCACAAGATGAAATCTTGCCACTTTCTCAGGGTTGATTGTCAGTGGTTTTTTCCTGAGAAGCCCAACCCACCAGAGCTTTCAACAAATGGCATTGTTGTGTTTCTGCAGAATATATGTTGTCTTCTTACTCTGACCTTGACAAAACCTCAGACCTTCCTCTCTGAGACTTCACTGAAGTTAAAAGCTCAAGTCCCTGTTTTTGTCTCCAAACACACCTATTSTTTTTCTACTGAGGGTTGCTGTGTGCTGTCATTCTAATATTTGTATTCTGTGCTGCATTGCCAGGGTCAGCAATGAAACATGATTATCTTGGGATCTAATGAAATAGTTTCCTGCCTCCTGTAATTCTCACAGTGGCTCAGACATTTAACCTTTTCACCCACTGGGGCTAGCCTCGTAATAAATATACTGCCACGGCAGCAGAGCTGTCTCCATTGTTTGCTGTATTTCCAGGAAGTCAGATATTTTAAACACTTGAACATTTGGCACTTCTTTTGCTTCCCCTTCGTGATGGGGGTTTTTTTGAGCACAGCTTAGTAAGCCTAGTATGTGTTCAGTTTGAGTCTTGTGCAGTATCTACGTGACTTTTATAGTCATAAATTACAGCGTGTCAGGTATTATCTGGAAGAACTTTTAAAGGCAGTAATTCAAATATCTTCTGTTTATACCACATGATTCTTTCTTCTTTTTTTGCCCGTTTTCCTTTACCTTTAGCATCTCTCTGTCATTAGCATATGTGTTTTAATCAAGACAGTGTGAGTGGTGGGCTTTACCCTAGACATGGCTATGATGAGGTTCTGGATGCTTGATCCCTCTTGCCTTTATTAATGTTCCTCTGGTCTCTCTGGGCACRGTTGCATCACATGCCTGTGTTTCTCAGCTGTGAGAAGACATTGCTGGCCCAGCTGAGCTRTGATGTGCTCCTACCCAACAGACCTTCATAAATTTCCTTGGAGCATGGTAGCAAAAGCGAATTGAGTAACCCTTAAAAAAAAAAAATCCCTGCAAATTGCTATTYTCAAAGCAGTTTAAGGGTTTTGGACAGTCTTCTAACTCAAAAAATCTGTTAGCAAAAATCAGTAAAATAAAATTCCTTAACACCGCCGTAGCATTAAGAAGCAGACATTTTTTATTCAGTGCTGGATGCACAAGGGGATATTTCCTCTGAAATGCTGCGCATGCCCAGTACAGAACAGGCTGCTGTTTCTGTACTACGTTTTACATGCATGTTCATAGGTTTTCCCAGAAGAAGCATGCCTATGCTAACCATGTCCCCAGAGCCATTAGCATGCATTTCCTCCCCTCGGCACATGCATTCTCCTATCCCAGGGGTCCCTCCAGTGGTCCCTGGTGGCTGGCGACCCTGAAGTTATACTTGACTGCCCGAGGAACTCGGTGCTGCTTCCCAAATTAGGAGAAAAGTTGGCATGCCTGGTGTAGTTCATTAATTTGTGGGTCCTTAGATTGATGAAGTGTAGCTTCTTATTCCTTTCCTTGGTTAATGTTTATCATAGTTTTGATTGTATGGTTCCATAGGCTAACAATTCTGCTATGTGATCATTGTATTAACCCACCAGGTGCAAACAATTCTTCATCTGGCAACAAATCCCTCTCCTTTCCCTGATTTTTTCGTTCTAAGCCATGCTTTATGGAATCGTGTCACAACTCCCAGTGGTGCACTTAGCAATTTTGGTTTGCAATTCACCCAGTAAAGGGAAACCAATCCTAGAGAAACTCTTGGAGGTGGCTTGGAGTCACTAGCTCAGTCAGTCTGTTGTGAAATTGTCATAGATGTGCTGCAGTTCAGAGGTTTAAAACAAACAGAAAACAAACTATCAAGTCTCTCAGGAGTTGCGTCAAAGGGAGAGTCAAGTGAGAGCTCTCTGTCCCCTTCTGATGTAAAAATACTTCAATTAACTGACATATCTTCCCCATGTGGATTTGTCTGACCCTCTCCAAAAGTTCTTTGTAAAGCAGTGAATTGAAAATGAGCATCCCAATAGCAAGCTTCATTCCTGTCAGGTGTCGCGTTGTAATAGTATTTCGTCGTCTAAGGAATCATCAAATATGATCCAGTGTAAATTGCAAATGTAGAATAGAGATGCTTTTCCAGTAATGGAAGTGTTTCGTAACACAGAGTATGAGAGGCTGACAATAAATGGAAACTGCTTATAGCTTGTTTTGGAATGGGGAGGTCCTGGTTCTTTTGGTATCTGAAGAAGAAAGAAAAGTACCCAAAGTTTAAAGCTGTTTATCTAAGTTATCCAATAACAGATGGGAATTATAGCGAGAGTGAGAGCAATCTTGCATCCCTCATGATGCTGGAACYCTGCATTGGGTGAGCCTAGGATGGCACAGAGCTTGCTGTGTCCCTTCCATCCATGGCGAGTGTCACCAGCCTTTCTGTTCACCTGGAATTCTTACAGAGTCTTGATCATAACACAGGTACATCAATCACTGATAGTGGTCAAGTTTGGAAGATGGGCTGAGTTTTGAGAAATCTGTTAGATAATATGCTCCATTAGCTTGTGTCAATAAAATTATAGTTCTTGTACAGGTGCACATGATATTTCAAGGACAAGACAATGCATTTATTTACATTTGAGTATATTTTGTAGATATACATGTTGATTTTGTGTACACTGATTATACTATTGTGTAGAGCAGTGACACAGTATCTGAGGCAGGCACTGGAGTAGAAGTGGTGGTTAGGCTGCCATGGTATGACACACTACTTGGAACACACACACATGAGAAGGGRAAAAGGGTGTGGGTCACCACTCACAGCAGTGAAGGATGAATTAAAACTTGTGAATTGTGAGGTATGCTTTTGACAAAGTACTTGCTGTACTACTTATTTGACCAGTGAGCCAGTGTAGCTCAGGTAATATGAAGAGGTTTTACAGTGGGTCTTTAGTGTTAAAATGGTATACTTTTTTTTTTAAAAAAGAAGTCGCATTCCAAGTGAGGCAAACTATTAGTGCTTCTGGAGACCTTAGGGAATGGGTAGGTGATAGTAATTTTACAGAATGACTGTCTGACTTCTACCTAGCTGCACTCCTTTTGTTACAGATTTCATTCTTTCACACTCATACTTTCATGAACTAAGACGTGTGTATGCACRAGTGGTCACATCAGGATCATTCATRTGAYRTGGGAGAGGGGACATTGGGGTCCTTGTMATATGTCTTACTGATTGTTAATGACAAACTGATTTTTGGCTTTGTGCCGAATGGAGTGAATAGTGGATTTGATATTGTGCATCATATTTCGTTTCGTTCCTCCAGAAAACTGAATTTCACAGTTGTCTTTTAATCTGGATATTTTATGGCTGCAGTCCTGTTCTTTGTTGTTTTGACACCTCATCTTTGGCTTAGTTTGTTCTTCCTTTTCTTTTACATGAAATCACATGTATGATGCTGTAGCAAATAGCTTTAACCCTTTTAACCCCTCTTGTGCTATTTTGTACGGTGTGTGTGTGTGAGCACATGTACAGACACGCATAAATATATTTTTTGTAGTTCATTGGCACTGATGTCRGTAGCTTCGTTTTAAATCTCTTCAGAAGAGTAGGAAATCATTTACCTCCATCCCTTGTGGAAAGCACTGATATGCATTCCGATGYGGCCATTGTGCAAACGGCCATCAACCCATGCCGTGATACATTCCATGACAGTTTGCTCAGTATGAAGTTCAGAGATGTGTGAAAGCTTCCTTTCTGGAAAAGGACGGCTCCCGCGTCCGGCGCCACGATGGATTTAGCCAGCCAGCTAAGCACTGCTCCCTTGCTGGCTGCTGACTGAGGTGTTCTCCTGTCTGTGCCTCTGATCCTCTGCTCTGCTGGAGCTCCCGGGGATGGGGCATCAAGGGAGGAAAGAAGACTTCCTATTCCACGAAAACTGCTGTTGCGAAAAGCAAGATTCTAGAGGGAAAATCCCGATGATGCTGGGGAAGTAGTTGAAAAGCCTCTGTGAAAATGAGGTGGCTCCTGGAAGAGCTCAGAGTGACAGGTTTTTCAAAGGTTAGTTGTTTAAACTCTGATTTTGCTGGCAACTTCCACMTGAGCAAATATAGCGAATCAGGAGCCAGAATACAGTGTATCATCCAGAAATAAATGCCCAGAGGTAAAATCTGAGCTTCACTGAAATCTCTGGTTACTTCCTCAGTAGAACTAGATAAGTCATGGACGCTTAATTTGCATATGCTTATGCAGTTATCTTGCAGTCTGGAAGATGGGTCACCCTGAGACAAAGCTGCTGACAAAGCAAAAGCATATTATCCTCTTAAACTTCTTATCCTTGGCAAATTGCTTACTGGGAGACAATGTATTTCACAAATGGGAGCTTCCATCGTCAGGCAGTGTTATGTATTTAACACTGTCAGGGAACAAGGCTGGGAACTACTTAAGATTTTGGTTGAACTAAGATAAATCCATCCTATAAACATACCTGCAACCCTGGTCTCATTGTTTTGTGTGTGGTTTTCATATCCCCCCATCTCTGCAGCTGACTTCCTCTGTGTCCATGCAGGAAAAGGCAAGTAGTGTAGGGACAGCTGAACCCTTGGGCAAAAGCACTGGGARGGCTATGGCCGGACACATGGCTTAGGTTGCAGATTTCTTGCTTATAAAGCCAAACCTTTGTTGGACCACTGCCTTTTGCTTGTGTTGGGGTGACAAATGGGATCAGCCTGGAGCCCTGCTGCACTTAGACAAGCGGGTGTGCAAATGCACAGCATGGGGCACGGTCTGCCTTCTTCAATTTATCGTTAGGTTGGCTTTGGACAGACACGTGTGGTGTGGATGCARGAGTGCTTGGAGGAGTGCCAGGCCATCTACCCTTCTCACGCAACCTCCYGTGGCAGACAAGTCCCTCTCTCCTCTTAAACAGATCTTCTGGTCAGCAGTGCGCACCAAGCTCCTTTCATCACTGTCCCTGCTTTGGTTGAATAAATGGGCAGGGGGATTTTTGTTGGGTATTTTGGTGGTTTTTTTCTTCTTAGCCTGTGCAAAATGAATTAAAGCTCTCTAAGGATTACAGTGGGACAACTTACGGCAATCCCGTTCTGAGTCTCACTTTTTTGGGGTATTAAGTAGGCAAGCTATTGTTGCTGTAACGTGATTATCACTACCACCATGTGCCTTAAAATCTCACTTACTCTGGGGGCATGAGATTGCCCAGCACTTGCAGCGAGCACCCAGCTGCAATAGCATTGTGTGAACTACATTGATCATTGCCAATGGAAGCATAAAGTTCCCCATAGTCTGTGGCTGGCARTACTGTAATTAAAACTTCCTTTGAAACAAAATGAGAGGTCTGTAATTTTGGCCTCTTGTTCCAAAGGGCATGCTTTTATTTAGAGATTTTTCCAGCTGAAATTTTTAGGAGTTTCTATAAATGCCTGAAGCAGCAGCAATCTCTGAATAATCTTTCTCCTTTTAAACCTTTGGTTTAAAAGTTATTGTTCTAAAAGTTAATGTGTGCCCCCCACCARCTTATACTCCAGCTCCAGGAACTGGAAAGTGGAGCTCTTTCCTTACATTCCATTGTCCAAGGTGCTGGCTGAGCACAGCTGTGGTTGCCACATGCTGACATTAAGCAAGTCATGTGTGATCAYAAGGAGAGAGTTTATTCTTATTAGGCACCTATGGAGTAATCAGAACTGCTGTGCTGGCAATTCACATAAAGAACTGCAGAGAATAGGAACATAAGTGTAGCCAGGCAAATTAAGACTTTAAATTTAATGAGCGTGATTACTTTAGTGGCATATATAGGAAACACGTATTTTGTAAGTATAGTTCATGAAATTTTTATCAGTTTGAAAGATCTTATTTTACTGCTCTGACTGCTATAGACCCGAGCCTTATCTTGCCTTGTTATTAAGACTTTGGCTTAGACTGAGCCCTGTTTTCAGGGTCTGATTTGTATGGCTGCTAACAATAAAACTGGTTGAGAGTGGTGGTGTCACAAATAGATAAAACTCAAGGTCCATTTGTACTCTTGGCATTGAAATTTCCTGTCTCTGTATGCTCCATGTAAATAATGAGATTTGTTTATTACAGTAAAACCACATTGCTTTTGGTCRTCTTCATTTTTAGACTGGTGTTGAAGACACCTAAGAAAATGGCCAACTGTGAATCATAGCTCTTTCAACTGTATGGTCCATGAGAAGTGTAGTGTCTACCAGTCCTTCCAACATATGGAATTGCTCCATTAATCTACATAGAATTTAGTTTGCAAGATGTTCCTGAAGATGATCTTGCACTCTATTTTGGTGCCATGCCAAGGTGGATTTCCCTTTGTCTTGTGTGAATATTCTTGATTTCACATTGTGACCTTGCATCCTGCCCTTTCCCCGTGCACTTCGGAGAAGGGTCTGACTCTCTCTTCTCCATCCCCCTTCAGGCAAGAGAAGAATGCAAGTAGGTCTCCCTTTTCTTAACTTTTTCTCCTTGAGCTGAACAAAGAACCCAGTTCCTTCTTTTCTCTAGGAAACCTTTCAGGCACTTTCAGCAATGAAACTCACTTTGCTTTCCTGACTGCTGCTTTTCCAGGGCTGCTAGTTTCACTGGGCTATTATGACCGTAGAACCCTAAATAGTAATCCCTCTCTATCCTCCCATTCCATTCACAGAAACTATAGAAACATCTGAAGATGTTCATGAAAAGGTTCATATCTGATTGCAAATTGTTGGGGGAAAAAAAAGCATTTATGAGGATTGGGATGTCAGTGTTTACCTCTGCACGTGCTGATTGTAGTCAGTTCTCTTCCCATCTACTTGGTGGCTCATGAGGTAGAGAAGCTATGAGGCCTGTTTTGAAAAAGATTTAGGAACACAAAGAAGAGGAGAGCAAGTCTTTGTGCTTGTCTCTAAATGTCACTTCAAGGATAATAAAATAAAAAGTGCTGTTTTGACTGAGACCTTTCCTGAAAGGAGATGTGGGGTTTTTTCCTCCTCTGTGAAAATGTGGAGAATGGAAATGCCCATTGTAGTTTTTTATTTCTTCTGTTTGTATGACAGAGAATTATTCTGAGCATAACCAACCTGAGTGATGTTTTGCAGTGCTTTGAAGATAAGATGGTAAGTATATTACTTGTCTTCTTATTCAAGGAGAGGAGCTTCCTGTTCTTTGAGAAACAGATCCTTAATTTTGCTGCTTAGCAGAAATACCACCACTTACCCTATACTCAGAATCCAGTTTTGATCTCTGGGAGTTTTATTATACACTGATGGAATGGTTTCGTTTGGAAGGGACCTTATTTTCTTTTTAATTGAACAAAAAGAGTATGTAATATTAAAAGAAGAGGATCTAGATAAAGTAGATGTTCTATTGCTTCTAGGATATATGTAAATATAGCTCAGTATTTTGCAGCAGAAGAATATAATTTCCTTCTGAATTTGAGGCCAAATCCCAGAAGCCCTCGTAAAGTAAGGCCCAGCTAATTGAAAGCTTTCAGGTGGCTCAATAAGCAATGGATTGTGTTTATTATTCACTACCAACATGACTTTGCTTAGACCACTCCTAAAATGCTCTATAAATGTGCTCTCACTATGGAATGTGAGTTTAAATATGGGGAGCTAATGTGAAATAGCTGGAATGTTCCAGCAGGCTGGCAGCTCTTAAAGAATTGGATTTTGGCATGCATTCTTTGCAGCTTTATTCAAGCAAGCACAGGAAACATAATTGCAATTATTTCAGCTATTCTATAGTTAGAAAATGAGAAGAAAATCAGTTAGAAAAGCAAAAAAAAAAAARTCAAGTTTTTGTAAAAATGGGATTTTGCTGCTGACTGAAATGGTAATAGGGCCTCCATGGAAGGCATGTTTCATCTCTGCCTTCGGGCACATTTTGTTTAAAAAAAAAAAATTAACATCTCTGACAGTCTTACATGCTTGTTCTGGTAATGCTTCTATTTGTTTTAGCTGGAATTTTGTAATAGGTGGATGTTGGTCTGATAGTAATTGGTGCAAAAGTTTAATCTACCTTATGTTTCATTAACAAGGTGTGGATTATTTTGTTTGTAGAAATAATTTAATTATTGGCCATATTCATTTTGAACCGAGCTGCTTTAAAATTACCAGCATGAAACTAATTAGTTKTGTTGTAGATAAGTGGTGCTCTTTGTTACAAGCTTCCCCTTTCTTGTGTTTTCTGTGCCCGGAGGGAATGCTCGGGGCTGGGGARTTGAAATCCTCATCTAGAGCGCAGTTAAAGGCAATTAAATGGGAATTCTTATTCACTCCCCCTTTTGCTGGATTGCAGATGAACAATGGAGGTTAGCATTGAATGTTCATTTTCGTGGTCGTGCTTTCTTCTTGTCTATAAATATTTCTTAACCATCACGTTTAGGAGTGGGTTTTTTTTCCTTATTTATAAAAAGGCAGAGTGGTTGCCTGAGGCCTCACACACATTGATGGAAATCAGCACACTCTGAACTGGGACTGCAGAAGCGTGGCCGTGCCTGTAGCCGAGTGGAATATAAATGCTCATTTCTCTCTTTGTTTTCTGAAGGCTTTGTTGATTAGCATCTGATATATGAATTTCAAGAGGACTGTAGACACTGAAGGATTCCACTGAGAACAAACAGAAGCATCCATATTTTTCAGGCTTTTATCCAAAGCTTCCTTGGGGAAAAGCCTATGAATTGTTGACACTTGTCCTACTGCTCTACACTGGTAAATAGACTCAGGATTAGTTATGTTTTCTGTATATCTGATCTCCTCAGCACTTCTGGCACAGGTAAAACCTCCATCACATTGGCTTGCAAGTCCCTTTTGCAAGTGAAATC
The DNA here is from genome assembly GCA_018881555.1 of Amblyornis subalaris. Taxonomy (NCBI): domain Eukaryota; kingdom Metazoa; phylum Chordata; class Aves; order Passeriformes; family Ptilonorhynchidae; genus Amblyornis; species Amblyornis subalaris. Next base: position 3,267,582 of record JACAXG010000024.1, read on the forward strand.
TCTCATGCAGATATTGACTTACATGACTTTATCACTGCACCAGCATTTGCATTATTATTGAAGTGAGTTGAATTAAGTAAGCTGGTGTTTGGAAATAAAGTTAAATGCTTTTTGCCTTCAGGTGGTAATAAAATAGCTTCTTCAAGTAACCTTTATCGATTTCTCAGTTGCTCATAATCTTTAAGGTTGGAGAAGGTCTCTAAGATTGAGTCCAAACTTGGACTAAACACCACCCTRTCAACTAAACTATTGCACTAAGTGCCATGTCCACTCATTTCTTAAACACTTCCAGGGCTGGTGATTCCACCACCTCTCTGGGCAGCCTATTCCAATACCTGAACACCCTTTCARTGAAGGAATTCTTCCTGCCAATCTGAACGTCCCTGGCACAACTTTAGGCTATTTTCTCTTGTCTTGACATAACTATAGTATATTTTCTGATCATGAAATGAGATAGGATAATAAGATAAGAAACTGGGACTCAGCAGATTGTCTGGTTCCTCCTGTGTTCAAGAAAGCAGGATACTGAACTCTTCTACAGAGGCAGAAGATTGAGCATCTTTGTAAGTTCCTACCAAGACACTGCATTTATCTTTAGTTAAAAAATAACCCCAAACTCCTCTTACCTAAACAATTCTTTATTGAATTTGCTTCCCTGGCCAAACAATCTTCTATTGATTAAGTTTTCTGAGGTGTATAGGTCTCTGGAGTTACTTCCTGCAGGTGCAGACTCAGCTACTCCTTAATTTTCTCGGGATTTCTATCTTGTTCTACTGACAGGAAGTCAGACACAGATTTAAACCAAGAACAGCTAAAATAACAAAGTCCAAAAACCATAAATTCCTTAGCTAACTAAAGCACAGTTCCTTGCAGAATTTAGGGGACCACAAGTTTCTTGGCTAAATGAAATGATATAACTCCTTTTCATTTTCTTGCCTGTAAGCCCATGCTGATTCAGGCTGTGTTCTCAATCTGTCTTTGAGTTTTCAATCTGCTTCCCTGCATGGGCTGTCCATTTCACATGCACTATCCACACAATGCCTATTAATTTTTTTCTTCTGTCATCATTAAGCATGCATCTGCCTGGGTTTTGATTGCAATATGCCTACTATTTGCATTTGAAGGCTTTATAATACCTGCAGTATTGGCTTCCAAGAGGAAACTACTGACCTGTCTCAGCYATCTTAAATGAACAGCAGGAGGTCATGTCAGCTGCATAAATATTTAGTCTAAATTATGAAAAAAATTAGAGGCCTAAGACTTTCCCATGTTTTAAGAAAGCAGGTATGACTTGAGCCCATCAGTCACCTCTGCAAGAGTGTTGTTTGCTGCTGCACTGCCAAGAAACATGTTGGGTTTACACTCAGCAGCTCGTCCTGTGTTCTTCAAGAATAAAAAATATAGTCCTTGTACAAGACACTGGCCAATCTATGGAGCAGGGAATGACAAACAGCCAAGTGATCAGAACTGGGCATGGAACATACACCTGTAAGAAAGCTCATGGAGAGAGAGATTTCCAGTTAGGCTCAATTATGGATTGGATTTATTAGCAAAGAAACCAGTACACACAGGTTTTATCATCATTCAGGCGAGGAGGGTGTAAACTACTGGAGATAARTTTAAGGAAATAATATGTCTGAATGGAGCCTTGTCTAGAGGGGATTTCCTCACAGACCTGTGTCTGAGGCTGATTGCTCCTTAGCAGAAAATTTTCAAAGARCCCTAAGCTTTGGTTAATGAATTTTGAAAAAAAAACCAAAAACCAACTAATCAACCAAACAAAAAAAACCCGAAAAACCACAAAACCAAAAAAACCCCAGTATATAATAAGCTAAAAAAAAAAAAAATCTTATCTGAAAGATAAGAATGACTAAGGGAATATTCAGTGATAAGYGGGCATTCAAGTTGTGCCACAAAATAAGGCCTGTCCCTGGCATTATCCCCTAGCATCCCTAGCAAAGATGTCCATCTGTGATACCATACTGATATTGGACTAGGAAATATGCTACCCSTCTTGGGTAATCCAGGCTGGTTTTTCCCTGCTTTTGTGTTATGAATGTGGAGGTGACTGATACATAATACATTCTGCTTTGCAGCAAGTTAGCAGCTCAAATAGGTAATCATTTGAACAAGTTCAATGCTGTTGCATTATGCATCAGAAAAAAAACTGCATTCGGTGTCAAAGCCATAAAGGTAGGCTGCCTGCTCATCCTGATAGCAGTCAGGTCATGTTTTATTGCTTATTAATCATCACAGACTAGAAGAATGAATTTCTGTGAAGCACTTCAGAATTCCTGCCCCAGGAGGTGGCTGGTAAAAACAAAGTGRAATTCAGAAAGAGCATCCTTCATTACCCACTTGTGTTTTTAACTGATCTTTTGCATGTGTGCTGCTTTCTACACCTAAATTAGAAATCTATCTTCTCATTTTTCCTTTTTTTTTTAAGTGCTAAATACAATTTTTATTTTACAGACATTATTTTATGTCACTCACTGCACATTAGCTCTCTCCTGCTGTTTATATTTGTCATATAAATATGACATGCCTGGAACAGTCATATTTTTCTATTGTTCTTTTACTGATCTCTACCCATTTTGTTCACAGCATTATTTCTGTCATGCTGGTTTGTTTCTGACACTGGGATTTCCATCTGGGGTTATTTAGAGTTCAATGGTAAATGGCTTTTTTCCTTCCAAAGTTATGCCTTTCTCCATCATCAAATTGACCTCTTCCTTGTGCGCACCCACTTTTAGCATTCTTTAGCATAACCTCAAGTACTGATCATTTATTTTATCCTTCTCAAAGTTCAAATTTTAAGATGCCTCTTAAAAGTCGTGGTACTGTTAYACAATTCTCAGGTCTCAAAACATATATACATGTATATATATATGTGTGTATATATATATATGTATATATAAAATATAAGGGTGTGTTGTTACTCAGCTTTTATGACCAACGCACTAAAAAAGTATCTTCTAACTCAGTCGAGAGCATCCTTTCAAGCAAAATCTTGAGAGAAGTGACAGGACCAGTGTAAGGTGAAAATCTGACTGGTTTCTGTYAGGACAGTCTTTGTCAAAGCAGTAAACTTGCCTCAGTCTTTACCAAATGGCAGTGAACTGCCTTCAGCTTGCAGTCCAGGTCATCACCTTCTCCTGTGAGCACAGTTACTTGAAATATTTGCATCATAGCAAGGTTGTAAGGTTTTATAAATAAGTAAATGTATTAAGCAAATTATTAAAACATAAAGTCAAAGTAGAACTTTGATTTGGCTACCAGCTGAAAAATATTGATTTATGGTTTAATATAAAAACGATCAATCTCATGGTGGGCCTTAAGTGGGTATGTCTGGCAAGTTTCAACTTTTTGATGTTCTGTACAGGCTATGAAATAGAGAAGCAGAACTTTTTGTTTGCTTATGATTAAAGAGCATCTCATGTTTGTCTCCTTGTTGCTTGGATCTGCATAATTACCATCAGTATGGAAAGGGAACTATGCTTGCTTGCTTTCCTTCCCCTCATTTTTTAGAGGGCAGTTTAAGAAAGAAATATTTATGAGATGTTAGTTGGGACATGCTACAAGCTGGTACACACTGGCTTGGCCATCAAAGAAATGAGCAAGAACTACTTTACTGTGCAAGTGACTGCACTGGAACAGATTGCCCAGAGGCTGTAGAATCACCCTCTCTGGATATTCAAGAACAACCTGGATGCAATCCTGTGCCGTGTGCTCTAGGGGACCCTGCTTGAGCAGGGAGKTTGRAGCAGATGCCCCACTGTGATCCCTTCCAACCTTACCCATTCTGTGAGACAGTAACATTCAAATTTGGTTTCATAGGGGAAAAAAAAGCTTATGTGTTTTTTGTAGTCACAGGTASAAGGAAATGTGAAGTACACAGGAATTTTCCACTATGCTGTGCACCCTCCCTAGAATCTTGTATTCATAGCTGTTCTCAAACATCACACATGCTAAAATTGCACCTTCAAAGTACATTCAGGAAAATCTGGGATGCATCTGGAAGGCTGTCATCACTGTGTGCTGGTATTTAACTGTAGATCTCTCAGAGAGCTCCAGGTGACATTTATTCATGAGCTGTTAGTCTTACCTGGTCTTCTGCTGTGTTTTGATTTTACCCCTGGATAAGTGGCCTTTTCATTTGTCTTGTGGGGTCTTTTGGAGTGGTGCTTTTTGCTCAGTCTTAAATTAGGAACAGTGAGCTGTTGCATGCAAGTATGTAGAGTAAGGTAATTTATTAGCAGTGTTCCTGAATCAGTTGCCTTAGATTCACAGATATGGTGCCTGAACCAGTGCTTAACAGTTTCATTAAACTGAATTCCTTGTTATTTGGAAAATGCTATTTGGCAAGTTGCTGACGCTTGCTGTTTCAGTAACTTACAGCTTTTGGAGAAGACAGCTGGGTTAATACATTATTGAATATTTTTAGAATCCTTTAATGCTGAGTTCACAGGATTCTCCAAGTGAAGTAGACTTAAAAGCTGAGAAGTTTTTGAAGAGGGTTTTTACTTTGAAGTTTCTGAGGGGCTGCTTCAGTTCTAGTGCCAGTAAAACTTAGAATGTGTTCCGAAAGGCTATAAATAGCAGCAGTAAAATAATGGATTTAATTTGGCAAATCCTATCAATAGGAAGGCAAAGGAGGCCACAGCTTACAGTGGGTGCAAGTGTGTACTGAGCTTCGTGGTTTTATAGAACTGCACAGAAATTAGGCTTTTAGGGATAATTTTTCACTAAAATAGCATATTACCGTTACTTAAATCTTTCTCTCATGTATTTGGGGGGAAAAAAATAAAAATCATGGTCTTTCAGCTATGTTTGCTTTGATTTAAGATACATGAGAGAACTTCTGCCTGTGTTAGGCTAAATATTCTTAACATTAGAAGCCTTCTTTTGTCTTTCTGCAGAATTAGGTCATGTCATTTTCAGCTGTCTTTTTTTAAAGGTAATACATACGAATCAGGTTTTGCTTTTATTTTATATATTATTTTGTTGCTATTTTAATTTTCTTTTTGTCTGTATATTGTTTTATTACATTGGTTTTTTATATTATTATATTACTCCTGGGTTTTCCCCTCTGTTTTTCAYAGTTAAATGATATCTCCATTATGTCTACTCTCATGGCTTGTACTTTGYTTTCTACCGGGTTGCTCCAGAGCTGTCAAAAATAACATCATAAATTGTCACCGAGAAATACTGTCTTATTAAATTGTTCAGTCTAAGCCAGTAACAAGAGGAGAATCACTGAAAATTATATTTAGACACTTTTCAAATACTTAAATATTCAGCAGAAGCAGAAAGCACTGAGTATAAATGAAATGAAGGAGCTGACACACTCTGTGTTTAGCATACCAGAGGTGTGGATGGCCACTGCTTGGCACTCAGCTCATTTATCTTTCTTCCAGTTTATAGGAACGTTTTTCCATACCAGGAGATCAGCTCCTAGAAGAAAAGACTGTTGGAAACGGAAAGCAATTTATAAAGATTTGTCAGCTCTTGAAAACAAACCAAACCARGCATTTATTTTGTGGGAGCAGAGAAGAACAGAGCTGATGGATTCTGGGCTGGCCTCGTGCRGGAGAGTTAAACACCGGCGCTAATTAATGGCCAGGTAGCAGAGCACCACCTTGGTCTCAGTGGAAGACCCTGGATGGGAGCCATAAATCCGTACTGGAAATGAGAGCACAGCCCCAGGATGCTCCATTTCAGCTGAAGGGGATGGTGGCCCTGAGCTGCTGGGAGTTTGTTAGGGCAGAGTTTGGGACTCGCCGATCCATCTCACTCCCGCTGGCCGTGCGGCTGCTTGCTGCTGTGGATAATTTTCCTAAAGCTTCAGAAAATTAGTTTTTTACTGTGCACTGCTTTCCTCTTGCAGGCGTTTGGCCAGTCCTTCTCCGTTCACCGCAAAGTGGCCGAAGATGGCGAGACACGGGAGGAGACCCTTCTCCAGGAATCTGCATCCAAGGAAGCCTACTACCTGGGGAAGATTTTGGAGATGCAGAACGAGCTCAAGCAGAGCAGGGCGGTGGTCACCAACGTGCAGGCGGAGAATGAGAGGCTCACTGCCATTGTCCAAGACTTGAAAGAGGTAAATGGGGCTGAGTTTTCTTAGGGTGTCATGGATAACTTGGCTCTGAGTAAGGAAAATTATTGCAGGAAGTAAAAATGCTGACCTCCCAGCCTGTGATCTTGCCAGAAACCACATGGCCTGAGAAGGCTACAGTTTAGAAAGGAGAAAATGTAACTTTTATTATTCTTAGACAACACCACCACCACAACCATGTTAGAAACATAATAAAACCCAATTCATGAAGCTGTAATTTCCTAAGCACCCTTAGCATTTTGCATTCTGTTTTAGAGTACCAAACTTCACATAAACACATTTTCTGTACACTTCTGATATTCATGCAGCTCTTCTCTTTCTCAGCATTTACATAATTTCTCAGGTATTCTGATTGCCTAGAATTAAGTGAAGCTTTCACTGGTTTTCTTTGACTGTAAAGCAAAATTAAAATGCATGCTCATGTTTAGAAAATGGGTAAAAGTAAGGAAGTCAAATGTTGGCCATTTGAGACATTGAATAATTTCGATGGAGGATTTAGTAATATTTAATAACTTGCCTTTTCTCCCCTTGATATCTGGAAGTTACAGAAAATAGCAGAACAATTATGTGCAGAAGGCGGCAGCACTTAGAAATGACCCCACATTTTCCTTGCATTCCCCGGGAGTGCTTGGACTTAGGGATTCTCCCCACTGTCCAGCTGCTGGAAGAGATCTTTCCTAAGTGATTCTGGAAAGTGATTATTTAATGCATTAGTTTGAATATTAAAGATTACCATGTTTTCTGTAGCTGAATGGAATGGCGTCCTTTTAACCTACAGAAAGCCCTGGAACAGGGTATCCCTGGAATTGAGTCCTTTACTCCCACTGAACATTCTTATTAAATGGTTGTACTGGACCTGCCCATAATACAGATCAGGTTTCAATAAGAAGTACATACATGCCATTGGTTCACAAATTCCAATTAAAATATGTGATTGTAATTGCTGTTGCAGTGGTAAACAAAAGAAAATCAAATTTATTTTTAATTATTTTTAATCTACTAGTCCTAAAATCCTATCCTAAAATCTTCTTGGTGGCAGACAACCAGCTGCTGACACACCTTCCTGTTTGGTTAAGCTCACAGGTCCTGATGGCTTGGGGTTCAGTCAGAAAGGAACAAGCAAGTTAGAGAAAACACACATTTGTCTTTGTGTTAGATTCCTTCCTCTGGGGTCTCCTTGGGATTCCTTCAAATGCAAATCTCTTTYCCATTTTCTATCATGATTATTGATCTGTAATTTGTTCAGGAGGCAGTTTCAGTACCTGTCCTTCCTAGAATATTGATCGCCCTCATTTCCTTGGAGATAATGGTAACTCCTTGTGTGAAGCCAGCTACAATTATTTCCTGCTCTAATGCTAAATAGAAACAAACCATAGTAGTTAATTGAAGTGCAATAAAGGAATTTACTTGAATAAAAATAAAGCTGATAAACTGATTGTTGTTATTAAGATGRTGTTGTACACTGAGTATAAAGTCCTTGACTATGTTGAACTTTTATTTTGTGTTACTACAATCAATGTATTTAAACAGAAATGGGATTAGTGGAGTCAGTTCATTACACCACATAATAGTATGATTAATTACTTGAATAATAATAAGAGATAGAGGGTGATTGACACCTACTTCGGGCTCTTTGTGATGTTTTCACACTGAATTACGCTGGTATTTCACCTTGTGCTCACCCTTGTATCCAGCCTGGTACACCTTTGTGCTACGGCTGTGATGTCCCAGTGCCTGCTGAAATGAGCTGCCCTTCTCCTGTAAGGGCTTATGAATTTTGTCTGCTTGGTTCTTCATCCTGCAAGTAGGAAAAAGCAGACTTAACTTACTCCAAATCTTGACAGCTGCAAAGGTGAGGAAATAAAAGTATGAAGTGTGTGGTAAGTTTTGKGGTAAAGCCAGCATTAGATGCTGCCGTGGGTGGATTGCTACAATGAGGAAGCAATTTGTCTCTTTAGGCAGTAAATTTGGAAATCTAATTAAAGAAAAAATGAAGGAAGGATGGTCACGTGATTCTGGACATAAGTTACCTGATTGTATCCTGTCTTTTCCCCTCCCTGCCCACTCCCCTCTCCCCCCAAGAAAAATATGCTTTATAGTTGTTTTTTAAGCCTTAATAAGATATAAACTAAACAAATAAACAAAAAGATCGTTCCTTTTGCCTCCAGTCTTAATAGAAATGTTTAAATAATTGGTGTGTAGTTCTGAGAATAGTGTTTTTGCTGGATGACAGAAATTTGTGGTAGTTTATTCATGCCCTCAGCCACGTAGGATATTGAAGACTGATAGGCAGGTTTTCAAAAGATGACTCCTGTTATTGGTATCACATTCCTAAATAATACACTCGGTGCTTCTCCATTCTCCAGCCTGTCGTGGGAGTTATCTGATGAATAAGTTCTGCTCTCTGAATTTGCACAGAAATCCATAGTCATATGAATGTGTATGAGCATTTTGTGAGCCATCAGAACACACTGGCATGAATGCTGATGACTTTTAGGGATCCTGGGAATTCCATAGCCCCTGAGATTAAAAATTCATGCATTTTAGCGAGTATCTGCCATACAGTCACAGCTGATGTCTGCAGGGCAGCTTGACCTGGATCTCCCCTGCTATAAAAGGGAATATATCAGGCTCAGGCCTCTGGAGATTATGCATCTCAGACTGCAAAAACAAACAAACTGATTTCAATACTCACATCTAGAAAAAGACATMTTTTCTAAGAACTTGATCATGTGTTTCACGCTGATGGGGAATGATGAACGAGGAGTCTTTGTACACAGATAGCTTTCTACTTCACGTTAGAATGATTAAAAGACTAAAACACCAGCAGCATTATTTTTGATGTAATAAAAATCCCCAGAGTGTTAGATAGGAATGTTATTAACAATCTCCTAACTAAATAAAATATACATTTTGGAAAGCTGGTAGCCCTTTTCTTTTTTTTTCTCCCAYCAAGACCTCAGATAGAGAATATAGAAGGCTTAATCTGAACCAAAAATATACAGATTTTAAAACTGAGGCCAGAGAGAGAATTTTTTAGCAGTCAGAGACAAGACTTACAAAGTCTGTATGTTAGGCATCACATAGTTTGTGGTAGATGGCTTCTCTGTATGGAGAGATCATTATGATTATTAGATCATGTACCCTTCTCTAACAGTGTATGAATTGCCTGCATTTATTATAAATGTTAAAGAAATACTTTTCTTAAAAAACATCTTTTAAAAATGCCATCTTTTATCCTTTCCTAATTTTCTGGAGTCTGCTTTTTTCCTGTTTAAAAGCACTGTTTGCTTCTGTTGCGAGATGAATTATGATTTTTTCCATTTGTACCACTGGAAAAATCTTTTCTTATGATAACCATAAACCCTTTATAGATGCATAAAGTCACTACCTTGAGAAGCTGATAACTGACAGAGGTGGTTATGAGAGCACAGATGACCCAGCTCAGAAGCTGGAGAAAACTTCCCATATCCATAGATAGATCTCCATATATAGGTAATGTCTGGATATATGCTCTCCATCRTGAGAAAGCTGAATACCTTGGAGCTGGGCATCTGACTCAAAACAGGTGGCAACTGGAGGGGAGAGAAAATGAGGCAAAGATGAAGCAGGTGAGACTGCAGAAAATGGAGATGAAAGGTGATTGTACAGTTTGAGTTTTGTAGGTGTTATGAGACCRAAGGTGTTATTTGTCTGAAGGGGCTGGCAGGGGTGGGTCAGYTCTTTCTTCCCATTAAGACTAGTGAAAAGGAGAAAGTCAGGAAGAAAAGRATTAAAACTTGTAGCCTCTCTGCTAAAGTTCACTGCAGCAGCTGCAGGGATTGCAGAAAGGAATCGGCACCTGGGTACCTGCGGTCGGTGAGATAAYAGATGAACAGGGAGGTTTGTGTGATGGCAGTGTCCATGGGCCATGGAAACAGCACACACCTGAGCTTCTGGAGGGCAAAAACAGGAATGAGGGCAGTGGAAAAGTGGGTGGAGAGAAAAATACACATTTGTTATGTATTATTTGCTGAAACAAGGGGGAAAAAAATGTCTAAGGTGAAGTTGTGCGGCCCCGCTGCCCTTGAAATCAATAATTAAACATTTATTCACTTCAGCACTACACAGATGTTGCACTTCATGCTAATCAGAAAAAGTATGGGCATGGTAGCCTGCATTTTTTTGAGGGGAACTAATGCTTAAAAAACAGAAAAAAATTTAGTCATAGTCTTCAAGCTGACTTTCATGTAAAAAATTAAATATTAAGGACTGGGCTTTCTATAGTAAATATAGTTTAAATGCTTATTGATTATTTCCTATTTAGAAATTATAGTTTTTCAATCTGAAGAATCAGGGTTTTTTCTCATTTTTGACAATTAACCTAAAACTTCTAAATGTGAACACATGTAGCCAATACACTGTCATGGTGTAACCGGGGCAAACACACCAATTTCAGGTTCTTGTTTTGTTGCTCTGGGTTTAGATTTGGGTCCATAGTGCTTCCTATATAATGTAGGTTGTCCTTAGATCCTTTATACATTCAATGTGCATTTGTCATCTACTGCTGGAAGCTTCTGCAGTCATTGAGTGCCTGTGTTTCCACCTGTAAAATTTTCTGTGCATCTAAAGGCGTGGCTTGGCCTGAGGTCTGTCCCTGCCCTGTTGCTGCATATTGAGCACTGCTGTAGGTGCTACTGGGATCTTYCAAGGAGATGTTTCCCAGCTGACCTCCTCACCCAGGGATGTCCTTCCACTCCCTGGTTCTGTGATCGTGGCTGTGAGGTTCGGGGCTCCAATTTATTCTCTGCCCTAGGATTTGTGAATCTGCTGCTTTCTCTGAAGAAAGTGCCTGAGCAGTCAGCTGGCAGGCTCTTTGTTCCTTCAGATAAAGCTGTTCCACGTTGTTGGGAGATGGTATTTTGTGGGTCAGGGAGAGTGGGAGTGAGCAAGCTGATAAGAATGACTGTAGCCTAAAGGCTAAGCCACTCARATGGGAATAGGGAACACATTCTAGTCCCTATTTCAATTAATGTTCRATAAGAAATACTTCAATATTAATTGGGGCAGAGACCAGAACCCCAGTCTCTTCTCTGTGAGGCGGCAGCCCTCAGCAAAGGCTGTCTCCATTCCTCAGAGAGTGTGGTCTTCAGCCTGGGTCTCCCATGGCTCGTGGCTTGACTGATGAGCTSTTTGGAGGGAGGTAACTCTGGGTTACCAAGTGAAGTAACTTTTACCAACTCTAGGTTGAAAAAAGGCAGAAAAGCTAAGTCTGAGAGAGGATTTGCTGCTAGGAATTAGGTACTGCCGGAAGCACCTTTTAGCTGTCCAGCTTTAGTGACAAAGCTAGGCTTCAATTTTCTTCATAGTTGTCTAATTTTCTTCATGCACAGAATAGGGAGCCTGTGATTGTGCTCTGATGGCTGAACATGAGCCAGTGTGTGCCCAGGTGGCCCAAGAAGGCCAATGGCATCCTGGCCTGGATCAGCGATAGTGTGGCCAGCAGGAGCAGGGCAGTGATTGTCCCCCTGTACTCGGCACTGGTGAGGCCACACTTCAGGTTCTGTGTTCAGTTCTGGGACCCTCATGACAAGAAGGACATTGAGGGGCTGGAGCAAGTCCGGAGAAGGGCAATGGAACTAGTGAAGGTTCTGGAGCACAAGTCCTGTGAGGAGTGGCTGAGGGAGCAGGGAGTGTTTAGCCTGGAGAAAAGGAGGTTCAGAGGGGCTCTTATTGCCCTCTACAACTGCCTGAATGGAGGGTGTAGCCAGCTGTGAGTTGGTTTCTTCTTCTCCCAAGTAACAAGTGATAGGACAAGAGGAAACAGCCTTTAGTTGTTGCCACAGGAGCTTAGATTGAATATTAAAAAAAAAATTTCTTCACCAAAAAAAGTGGTCGAGGAGTGGAACAGGCTGCCCAGGGAGGTGGTGGAGTCACGAACCCTGGTGGTATTTAAAAGATACTCAGATGTGTCATTTGGGAATGTGGTTTAATGGTAGACTGGCAGTGCTGGGTTAACAGTTGGACTTGATGATCTCAGAGGTATTTCCTAACCTGAACAAGTCTATGATTTTTAGACGGGGAATAATTAAGGAAATATGCKGAAGTATTTAATGTGGCCATTGTTTAACAGTGTTTTCATCTTAATGTGCCTTAATGCAAGCACTGCTTTTTGAGAAGAAGCTGTAGGAATGAGATGCTAGAGCAGCCCATGGAGATGACTGTGGGTGTCAGAGGTGTCTGAGAAACAAAGTGGAGCTGGGCGTGATAGAGAGATGGCAGAACTGTTCCTCCTGTCAGGAGAGTGCTCGTGGCACAATTTAGGGCATTATTAGCCTSGTCAGTATAACTGGCAGTATTTACATTCCTTTGTTTTGGAAGCTATGGTCAACTGGTTAGAACAGCACTCAATTAGGCTTCTAATATAAGTTTGTCACTTTGCCCACTGAGAGGTGTTTTTATTTTCTCKCTCCTGTTTTTAGAAAAGCCCACCACAGGGGGATTTTGCCAGGCCACCCTTATAAATGTTTTCCTGTTGATAGTGCTAATGGGTGATTTTTTTACCTTAAGAGGCTGCAAAATTTGCTAAGAATGTATTGTTTTCTTCTGCTGTCAGGAAAATTTTTAGCTGGAGCTTAATCTGAAATGGTGGTTGTTGAATGATTTCCTCTGCTCTGTGCATTTACTTTCCCTTCTCACAGAACTTCTGAAAAGAAGCAAAATTGTTTTCTTAGTCTTGGAGACAGAAAAATAAAGCAAGCTGTGGCTTGTAATCCTACCGAATCTCCTCATGCTGTGAAATTGATGGGAATGCTAACAGACTGATGGTGTTTCTCTGTCAGAGAAAGAGCTTTGAGTATAGGCATCAAGACCTGTCCAGTGTAAACTGCTTTTGAGTGTCCTTATGGACAGACAAAGGTTTAATTACAAATCTTCCACTCAGCTCCATCTTCCTACTGAGTTACCACCAAACACTTTCTTTGGATTCTTGCTTCACAATTTGGTCAACAAACCACTCAGGTGAAACCAAAGATGGCTGTGGTAAGAGCCACCCTTTAGTTTCCTGAAATGTAGTTTATAATCCTAAATTGCTATGGTCACTCATAAAATGATTGTGTTTCCGAGTTCGTACTCCTCATAAGCACCAACTGTAACAGAATAGGAAGGTCAAGAGTTCAGGGTAAATACATTTTGTTGTGGCACTGTTTTCTCAGGGGAATCTTCAGCTCTGTGGTCTGCTGTTCTCACCCTCAAATATACCTGCAAGCCTCCAAAAGCACCTTTGAGTGGTTGTGTTTCCTGTTAATGAGCCCCAAACAATGCCTTTGGATGCAAACTTGTGATCTGACACATTCATGACACCGTTTTCTTTGGCAAGGTTCGGGCATTTAGCTCTGCTGTGAAGAACRGCGTCAAACAATGGACACTAGGGAGGTCAAAAAAAGGCCAAGTGGGATAATGGAGCATAACTAAGGGACTGTTGCATAAATACAGAGTGCCTTATTAAAAATACTCAAATTCCCAGCTCCTTCTTTCAGGAAAGGGGCCTCAAATAGAAAATGAAAGAGGGTGCACTTTCAGCTGCGCTTGGTAATCTCTGGGCAGTAATTAATCAAATCGGGACCTGGCAGTGCTTGTTGTTACATAAGTTCTTTGAAAGAATGACCCCTTCTCTATGCTGAGGTGGTGTTTCCAAGCCCTTCATTCCCCCCTTGGGCAGGGTACTGAGTGAGCACGTGCTGAGGGGACAGCTCTGGAAGCCAGAGGCGTTACCTGGGTTTAAAGAAGAATGAGGCAAATTTCGTGGAGTATTGGACCATCAGTGCTGCTGATACCTGAAGGTCCAGTCCCAGTGCCCAGGGCTGGTAGGGGATGCCAGGGAAAGCATCATCATATAACATCCCTGTTTCTCAAATATCCCACACCAGTGAGTGGCCACTTGGATATTGGGCCAGCAGCTCTCTRAACCCGCCCAAATATTATGTTTTTTTCTTTGTGGCCTCTACATTTTTAAAATGCATAACTTTTCTGCCTCGCTTTTGTTTCTAGATGAGGAAGCCCTCTTAAGAACTGCTTGTGCTGACTCATTCTTCTCGGTATTAATTTGCTGGTTAAAAATAACTTGGGCTTTTGTCTATTCAAGTGGTGTGGAGTAAGAGGGTTTTTGGCAGTGCTGGGTTTAGCTGCCTTGCCAGTTTATACAGAATCCTTGCAATGTGATCTGGACTCTCGGGAGCAAGAGCCCAGGAGCTTTGTTTGCTTGTACCTTGTGACTTCATTCATTTGCCTGGGATTAAGTGGGAAAGGAAGAATACCCTGGGTGCCAGACTTTCTGGAGCTTGAGTCCAAAAGCTTAAGCACTCTTCCAGATAAAGTAAAGGCATAAGGGTAAGGAGAAATTTTTGCTGAAAGCCCTCACTGCCTGGCTGCATAAGCAAATAGAGCATAAATTTTGGTGACATGTGTCACTGATAAAGAATATTAAACAAAGAATGAAGGTAAGTTTGTTGTCCCTGTTCCAATTAAATTCCTTTGGTTTTTTTGTTTTTTTTTTTAAGTATCTTGAGCAGTTTTCAATTAAAAAAAAGTTGTTAAAGCTTTTCTGAGAGGCTAATTTTGTTCTTCCAAGTCATTTAGTGTTACAATGTACCCGGCAATTGTTGAATGTTTTAAACCTTCACTACTCATTGGGATTACAAAACAGGAATCTTGATGTATTCCCAGCTGTCAGCACACAAGAGGTGCAGTCGCATTTCTCCTCTCCTGGGAATCCACACGTGTTGTAGCCCTGCCTGACTTTASGTTCTGTTGTTGATTTTCTCCTGTTCTCTGCATCTGGATGCATCAAACCTGCTTCCTCCTAAACTTTTGCTCATAATTAAACAGTGCCAAATGGATGGCACTGCCTAATCATTGATTCAGAGATGACATCCACCAAACAAAACTGAAAAACCTGATGATCTCTACTGGAGCTGTGATTACTGCTTGGACCCTGAGGGAAACTCCTGTGTGCTAATCACACATGGACAATAATTACCAGCCAAGGTACTTGAGCTGCAACATCTGCTCTTATTTGTTCAAAACCCACATTTATTTTCGGTCTATTTTTTTTCTTGTCTTTTAATCAATACTGATTTATTTGTAAGAGTTTGTCCTGGGATTTACTAGGTCGTTTGGGGAAATGGGATTTACCTTTTCCTGGGGATATGTCTTGGATACCAGGACACGGAGCATTGCCTGTGACCTGACCCCAGAAGTGCCTGATTTGAGAGGTGCAATCAGAGTGAGATGGAGCATAACACATCTAAGTCATGCCTTTGGATGGTTAGCAACTACTAAAGATATTTTTGGCAGCCCCTACTCACCAAACAAACAAAAAGAAACCATGTAGAAGCAAAATCTATGAAACCCTGAAAAATATGAGAAAAGTCAGCATCTTTGTGGTTTATATTTTAGTACTCTTTATGCTGGCATTTTCTCATTTGGATTTCATGCAGCCTACATCTCACAAAACTGAAGTCTGTTCTGTGTGGCAACGTGGTGCCATCCTTAAATATGGTCCTCTRTGGTGCAGGTTCTTCTCTTCAGTTYCCCCCTTCTGCCTCAAAACTTCAAACTCATTACCAGTTTGTCATTGGTATGAAATCATTAATAAGTTCTTGGCTCCCATCGTTTGTGCTAATTGTGCTTTCTGCAACAAATTCTGTTCTCAAGGGCAAAATTTATAAGAGGAAGGTGACAGAAGGGTGAACAGCAAGAACTTCAAATATGCCACCTCTTTTTCTCCCTTTGCCCTTATTACAATATATGAGACAAGCTGGTTATTTTTAGTTATTCTCAACAGTCAGTGTCAGTCAGCATCCAGGAGGTGGGCAGCAAGTCAGGCAGAGGTCAGACAGTGTTATCACCCTTTCATTGTGATGGYCAAATCCACTTTTAAGCTTCAGGATTGAGAGAAATGCACTTTTGCTGGCAAATGTTTCAGATGTGTACGTGCAGATGCTCATACATAATCAGAGCTTGTCTGCTTCTATGACATTATTGTTCAAAAAAATCCCATCAAATAGGTAGGAGTGGATATGAAAGCAATTTTTGTCTTCACTGCTCATTCATTCTGCCCATGCAGCCTTTCCTGTCCTTCTGGAGCGGAGCGTGTTGGCTCTTTCAGCTAAATGTGCCTTGAAGGCATCATCCCAGATATGAGATTTTTCACTTCAGTGCAGTGGTTGGGGTGTCTGCTCTGATGCTCGCTGTGAGCTCCACGTGAAGAATGGCTGTGGCATTGCAGTGTCAGCTGCAGAGGGAGGGGGGTTAAAAATGGGGCATTTCCCACCAGTCCTGCACACCTAGTCACRGAAATGGGATCCAGGGGTGTTCCCAAATGCAACACTGTGAGGTTTGGCTAACGATGGAGGGTATTTTCCATTTGTTGCTTGTGTTCCCTTGTGTCTCATTTTCCCAAGGGAAGTGGCAACACAGCAGCAGCAAGAWGATACAGGATTCTGGTTCTTTGCTTAGTGGCTGAACGCAGTTAAAATGTCAAGGGTAAAATTCTGGTCAGCGTGGAGGAAGGAAAGTGTTTCTTTCACAAACAGCTTCTCTCAAGTCATACTTCACATGCCGTGACTATCTGCCCCTCCCAGGTGAGGCATGCAGAGAGATGCATAAGAAAAGCAGGGAAGTAAAAAAAAAAAAAAAAAAATCTCTAAAAAATAGGTATGGACAGAGACTGATTGTCAAATAATCAGGAATATATTACAGGGAAAAGTTCAGTATTTTGGCCTATATCAAGTCAGTATTCATGTGTCTTTTTTTCATTGTTTTATGTTTTTATCCATTGCAAATGCTTTTAAAAAGCTGTTTATGAGTTTTCCATTACCACTTTTCTTGCCCTCTAGAGCTCGACTTACTCTTTCTTCCTTTTAATCTGACTACATAATTTCTTCCCACCAAATTTGTTGTGAGATGGAGTTTTATGCCACAGTAATAACTGCCATGACTCTGTTTTAAAATAAATCACTTTATAGGCTATAAGTGAAATTTAACCTTAGATTTTTAATAGAATTTAAAAATACTTCTATATTGTTAGTCCACTTGAAATTATATTAACATCTTCAAGGGAAAGAAGTAACGACAGTGCATGTTCTGAAATTAAAAAGTGAAAAATTTTAGAGTATTAGCAAGGAAAAAGGAAACTAGGTGGGTCTTTAAACTTAAAATGAGAAATGCACAACCTTGCTAGTGTTTCTGTTTAAGGAAACCTCCTCCTTTTAGCATGTTATCGATAGTAAAAACCTCTTGTTTTGTGGTCAGCTCTAACACAGGGCAGCTGCATCACSTGCCCCCTGCTGAGTTCAGGCTGTGGATTGCCTGGGTGAGATAAGGACCAGTTTTCAGTAATTCAATGAGTGCTATTACACAGCTTCTCAGAAAGGCAAGGCAAATCAACTACCAGCTCAGCTTCAGCAACATTTACATAAATTTATCATTCTTTTTTACCATTTACTTTGGGGAATCGTATTTCCTTTTCATACCCACTAAATGCATGTTACAAAATGAAACTCTGAAGTTCCCCTACCCCACTCTACATTTTTATTCTTAGCTGCATTCAGAAATATCAAGGATACTAAGTCTTGGCATAGTCAGAATAACCAGTGATCTCTAAGTCTGTGCCTTGAGGCAGAAAGAACCATGATCATCTATTTAAAGGCAGGATAATTAGCAAAAAATGTTGGTTTTTAACTGCAACTGTAAAGCTCCTTGCTTCCAAAGGTTGCAAATATACTGGAGATTGTTTTMATCCCTGTTGTTATTTCATTACAAATCATGGCAATAACTCCAGAGTGGACTGCAGAGATAATCTTTCTTTCCATCAAGAAGCAAATGCAAAGACTGAGTTATCATTCTGTTTTTCATATCATATTGCACTGACCTCTTCCTCAGGGGTTGTAAGCAAGTCCAAGACATTAAAAACTAAATAGTCTGGTTTCTTCTTTATTACATGCCCCTGCTTAATGAAATTTAGCCATCACTATTTCTTTTCTGTCCAACACTGCAGCAAAATTCTCGTATAAGCTGCACCATCTTGCAATACTTGTCTTATTACTGAAACCCAAAACTACAGTCAGTTTTTGTTACATATGTTTAAGCATTTTTCTGTAACAGGTTTTTTTTAATGCTGAGTTTTATAAGGAAACTACATCTCTCAGTCAGTGCCTTGTAATAGTGGAGGCAGCTCTAAGCATCATTCCCATCTGAGGTCTGGAAGGTGAAGTTATTTTTAAATCCAGTGCTGCAGCTGGAAAACAGTTCAGGCCCTATAAAGGTGCCATTCAATGAGGTGGTAAAATGGCTTGTGAAAACAACAGTAAAGTAAAATACACACATGTCACTTCCTCCACTGAAGCACATAATTCAGGGTCTGTTGGGGTGAGGAGCCATGTGCCTTCTCCTCTCCTGGCTTTCTCTTTCCGTGTCCTGTCTGTAATCCATTAGAGGCTTTCATTATTTCAGCATGATAGGGGTTAACTTCTAAACTTGATTTATTGCTGCTTTCTCTCATGAATACAGAGATGTGTTTTCAGCTAGGATGTTCTCCAGTTAGATTGAGATTTTTTTTTTTCTTGYTGTAATTTTCAATTTATGGTGTGGGATTTTATTGCACAGCCTTGATAGCCTATTATTGTTCAACCAAGGGTGGGGAAAATTAACTTGGTCTGAGAGAGATTGTATATGAAGCAGACATTTCGATTTTGGTCTGAGAGAGATTGTATATGAAGTAGATGTTTTGATTTTGGTTGTTTTGGGGAGCCACTTCCATGTTCTTCAGAAGATAGATTTTATTTTTTTTTTAAATTTYATTAGTATTTTCCTAGAATCTTCACTACTTTTCTTTTAGAAAATAATGATAAGCACTGAAGCACTGATTTGACTCTKCAGGAAAGGGCACCTATAATATGAAGTGTGTCTTTCTCATCCTCACCTCCTCACCTTTTCTCCCGTGCTGCAACTCCTGCTGATGTGTGTGGTGGTATCCTGCTCATGCAACTGACCAGCTGAACAGCAAGTCCATTGCAGTACCAGTATCTGGAATTTTCACATGCCTCAGAGTGAAAAGCTTTGCCGAAAGATAAATATGTCATTTATTTAAAGAACTCAAGCATATAAAGAATAAGCAAATTCTTTTAATAGCAGAGGTAGTTTTCCCAAGGTGAACATTTTTCTATTCTTATCTCTACTTAATTTTTSTCACAAGAGTCCTCAGACTTCCTTTAAAACTAATTATTCATCACATATTATTGTCACACAGTCCAAGCCATGTCCCACCCCTTCTCTTCCATCCAGGCAGATTTCAGGGGTAGTTGTGCTGGGAGCTTTAACTGTGATGATGAGGATGTGTCTGGGTGTGCTGAGCTCCCTTGTGCATGGCTGGGCTTTCAGAGGGCACTGACTGCAAGAAATGTGGTCCTAGCRGAGGTTTCCTGGTGCTGTTGAGCTGGCTGGCTGCACTTGGGGCTTCTTCGAAGAGGATTTTTCTCCCAGAGGAGAAGGATGAAKTTCCTGTGGCTCCAGCGTGGCTTCTCTGGGAGTGGATGAGCAGAACAGCAGTTGAGCTACGAGAGGACATGGATATGAAAGAGAGGCAAAAGCACTAATAGAGCATCTTTGCTGATTGGGATAATAACCTTTAAGAGGTTGTATCTGGGCCTTGTCTCTGGATTGATGGGACACTAGGCTTTTGTTTGTTTGTCAGCGTTGCTGCTGTGTAAGGTAAGTGGGATTGGGGTTTGTGTTTTTTTAAGAGGAACTAACAGAGAAAAAACCATTCAAAGCTGATTCCAGGTCTTTTTTTTCAGCCAGGAGATGGCTTTTGCAGCTCACTTGCTGTTGTTTCTGAGTAAGGGGAGATTTATAGATATGTCCTCTCTTCTGGACTCAGACATCTTTTCCGTGCATCCCCTCCCAGGAGGATTGTATTCCTTTCTTTACCTGTGCATTATTGACTTTCAGTATATTTTGTAGCCTTATACTTTTAATAATTTTGTGCCCTACTCAGGTCAGAGACACACATTTCRTCTATCCTCGATGTAAAAGTAGCCTGAAGGCAAACTCAGGCATGTATTGCATCTTCAACTAAGCTAAGAAATTCCTTATTCAGGGAATGCAGTGGTTATACCCTCCAGCACTGTGCCATTATAGAAAAATCACCATCCCTCAGCTTTGTGCACTTGCCCTGATTCAAGGACAGTAAGCCTCTCGGTTACTGTGAAAAAAGGAATGCAAGATTTGCATCGGAATAAAGTTCTGCAACACAGGAAACATTTCCAACCTCCTTACACTCCAAGGGTTACCCCGGAAGGCTTTTTTTCTGTAAGGTACAGTCAGCTGGCTACAAGAAGCATCTTAACTCGGTACCAGATCAGACTTGAGAAGCTCTGTTCCAGTCTGTGGCCTTATTTCTTTTCAAATGTTTGAGGGATAACTTTCCGAAACCTTAAGTGCTGTGCTTTTTTTTCCCCCCCTGTTTTTTTCTCCTCTGTCTTTTTTGTTTTTCTTTTTCTCTCCCCAGAATTGGCCTCATCTAGATATCAAGAAGCATCAAAGACCTGTTTGTCTGCATAATGTTTATAGACCGTGGCCGAAGTTAAGCCTTAAGGCATCACTGTTGACATCAACTGAACTGTATCTAGCATATATTTGCCTCTTTGTTTGAAAATTGCTGCTAAAAATTGCTCCATGTTGCTGTTTAACCATTTGCATGCTAAGTCAGAGGGAAAAACAACCAGACAAACCCTCAGCACTTCTCTCTTCCATTCAGTAGAACTGAATTTCTTGTCCTCTCATTTTCTCATCCTCTGTGTGCAACACTGCATTTGGGAGTTCACAAATGGAGTTTTTAGCTGTTAATAGTSATAAAACCAATTCTTTTTTCTGAAAAGGCTCTGCTGTACTCTGTAAGGCAGGGAAGTACTCAAGTAACTGCTGTAATTAAAACCTTTCTCCTTTGGAACATATGGCAGGGTGGGATAAATGGGCAAGAAGAAGGAAGCTTTGTATGAAACACACAGGGGGAAAAAATACTTTGGTTGGAGGGAGAAATAATTTCATAAATTCAAAGAGCGCCCAAAAGCAGCCATGGTTTGCCTGCTGTGACTAAGAGATTGGCTCCCTACAAATGCTGTCACACGTGTTTTGGCTGGGCACACCAACCATGCTCTGAACTTGTCTTTTTTATGGGCAAGATAAAGGTGTATGTGCAGTTCAAGATAATCTTCTCTAAAAGAAAACCTTACCTATAAAGAAAAGCAACCCCGAGGTAGCTACCAGCAGACTGCATGTAGTTCATGTTCATTCTGAGTAGAGGTATTTTAAAAAAAAAAAGCCCACAAATTAGTAGAAATAGGGTATCTCTGTATGTGATTTCCTTTTAGACCTACTAACATTATGGACAGTCCATAATCTCTGATTCCAGGGGAAACAAAAAAAAAATTCTGCCTCACCCTCAGAATGTTGTATTCCATAGGTGAATCATTTTCTAATCTTGTGGAAATGATAAAGATCATCTAGATAACTGAGGACTTGCAATTCCTGTGCTGCCATCTGTTCAGCTCCCTGCCTACTTGGTGAGATAATTTAACCAGTCTGTTCTTATAGTACAGATTTATCTTACTCATATGGAGGATAAAATACTRTGGAAATAGATTCTGTTTGCAATAACACTTTTTTTTTCCCCCAAGACATGTTTTACACATTTCTTACATCTCTGTATAAATCCATGCATTGTTTTGACTGCTAATCAAAAATTTGCACTGTTTTAAATGTGCTAAGTTCTTAAGRTGTATAATTTGTTATAATGAAATGAAATTTTTCCCCTAATGGGGATGTTGAGGTGCTGAGATCCCCATTTTTAGTAACTGGCTGCCTTCTTGCATTTGACACTTGGTGATCTGTGTGAGATGACAGAGGAAATTTGTGTTGCATCCTAAAGCTCAGAAATTCCTGGGGTTCTTGTATCCACAACACGGAAATGTACTGCTTTTCCTACCCAAAGTTAAAATATCGTAATCTTTTTACCAGTGCTCCTGATATTGAAGAGCTTTTAACAGAACTAATATGAATCTGTTTGGTTCTTCTTTATGTSTTCCAAAAGACCCAGAGTCTGTCAAGTAGCAACTCTTTCACATGTATTTTGTGTGCTTAAACATGAAAATTACTAGCAACACTCAGCATTTTCCCTGATGGACTATTTAAAGAACCTACCATCCTTTTTAGTTTGTTATTCAATTATAGGCTATTACAACTGTCTTTCTCTTTGAAGAAAGGTTTTTTTCACTTTAAGAAATCCCTGCTACGTCAACTCTTCCATTTCCTGGTTTCTTTCAAAGCTGTGTACCAATGCTAAATCCAAGTTTCTAATTGAGATTCTAAGCAGGAAAAATTGCATCATTGGCTTTTGTTCTCCACTGAAAGCCCATCCTAATGGAAACTTTTTTTTATATAAGGCAGTCTCCCTTTCACCTTTGAAAACAAAGAAGAGTTCCTGTCTGAAACAAGTCCTGTGGCATTTCAGTGTTCTCAAAGAGCTATACTGAGCTCTGTCCAGAGCCTTGACTGTCCTTACCAGTGCAATGGACACTCAGCAGTGCCGCTGGAGTGATGAAATCCATGGTACTGGCAGAAGTGGAGCCACCTCTGAGCCATTTTCCAGGGCTGGGAGAAGGGGAACCCTTGGACTCGGCACAGAGCCTGGCAGAGAGTTGATGCTTGACCTCAGGGCCAGAAAATAGCTGTGCCACAGACTGGTGTAGGCTTTGGGGTCTGCTGCTCTCTTACCCATCCCTTCTAGTCTTGCATTTGTCAGAAACGTGGGATCCAATTCAAAGCTCACCAAAGTGACAGTGTTTGAAAGTTTCCTATCTGTATTTTYCCCCTGATTGTCCTGGATTTGGATCAGACTTAGGATTTCTGTATAGGAGAAAGAGGATGATGCTAGGGCTTGTGGCATGGGRTATCTCTTACCACAGTCTAGTACACTTAAGTGAAATATGTGAAGGCACTGTGGTAGGAGAAAAACAAGATTTGTTTGTCATTAGTCAAGCTCTGACTGACTTTGACTTACTATCCTTCATTTGCCTTACGTTCAGGGCCTTGTCAACAGGAAAAGAAAAAGACTTATTATGATATATATGATAAAATCTATGTATCATATGTCATACATATATATATATGATATTATGATTGACTATTTCCATTGTATGCTTTTAATGTGGGTTAATTAACACACACTAGCTAGTATATGTTAAAATATGCATTCTCACCTAGGGGGTTTGCGCTGTGGAGGCAAAAATTTGTGTCCACAGAGATTCCCTAGCCTCTCCTTCTGCCAAGCTGAGAGTCAAGGATATCACAACTCTTTTACTGATAGCTGAGTTTTCTTTTTCAAAATGCTGAGTTTGTTTTGTTTTTCTTAGTAGATTTTTCCCTTGACTATGAGAATATGATCTTAAAATGAAGGGAGAACTTGGGAGAAAATCTTAGTTTAGGAAAAAAAAAAAAGAAATTTGATTGATACAAGAGTTCAAGTACAGGTTTATGAAGAGTATTRGAGACTGGCTTGTCTCTCTGCTCATGAGACAGACAGCACAGTGACAGAGACTGCTGTTGTTGGTCTCTGTTTCTGGTTTTTTTTTTTACTGGGGTGTGATATTTTTTTCTTTTTTGATAAATAAATAGATTAAAACATTTGTCAAGACCGAGATACTAATGCATTTTATTGATCAAATTTGGCAAAGGAGCAGCCTGCAAGATTAGCAATCTTTTTTTTTTATTTTCTTGCRACTTTGAATGTAGCTATTAAACATTATTTGTATGTTTTTCGTTAAGCCCTGTTGAACCCAAATGGCAGATATTGGAGAGAAAGTAGTATTTGATACAAGTTCAGCACACTCGTGCCTCTGTTGCAAAAACGGTGAATAAGAAGTAAATGTTGGAGGGGCAGAAGAACAAAGAATTTTGGCAGTCTTTAGTGGGAAGAAAAGGACAAGAAACGGTAGAGGAGAGGAAAAATGGAATCGGTGGTGATGTTAGGCAGGGTGGGATGTTTTTATTGCTGAGTTTAGAACAAATCAAGGCAGGAAAATCTTTCAGTACAGTGTTTAGATTTGTGGAAAGATTTACTGGAATTTCTCTGGATCACCCAAACACTTTCCCAAGAGAGTGAGAACAAAGAAAATGAAAGTTTGTTTGGAACAAGGATGTTTGGTWTTGTTGAAATCTGCCTTCTCTGTTAGGAAACTAGTAGGCCTACTCTGAAATATGTAATTTACTGAGTAAAAGCAGTTTCTAAATAGAACGCCAGGTTGGTCAGGGTCAAACAGGAGCCTGTCAGAACAGTGCTACAGCAGCTCCAGGCCCTTAATGGGATTGTCTGAGGGAAAAGTTTAGGCTTTAYGCTGCATTTATTTACAGAAAAAGGCACCTGGTAAAAGTGGTTGTGATACCGTAGTGTGCTGGGCTAATAACCAAGAGCACATCTGCATTCTGTCCAGATGCTCCTGAAACTCAACTGCATGATCTCTGAGGAGCTCAAGAGGGTGGGGGGAAAATCATTTAGGATTCAAAGGCTGATGTCTTGTCCTTTTGTTGCTATGTGAGAGCTATCTTCAAAAGCTTCCCATTTAGCAATGATAGCTGGGAAGGTCCACAGGGAAAGTGACAGTTCCTACTTTCTGAGGACCAAGGCCGCAAATGGATTTTTAGCTTAAACTTGAAGCTTTGAACTGCACATTGAAAGAAGTCCATACTTTCTGGAAACCCAGGGATTTTGACTTAGTACCTCCCACACAATTAATGTCTCTGATTTGTAATGGGGATTTTCTTCTCCTAAAGCAGCTGAGCTTCTCCTCCCCGTGCTTGCTGCAGCARACAACAGAGTGCTGCAAAGCAATGCCACCATACTCTGGAACATTCAAATGGGTAGCATTTAAATTTCATATACTGGGGCAGTTTGGCCACTTGATCTTAAGGAGCCTCCATCAATCGAGGGAGGATGAGGGCAAAGAACAGATGAAGGCCAGATGTGGCTGCTGGGTTAATTTTTTCTCCTCATTGTTTCTGTCTTTTACAAGAAGTACTTGCATTCTGTACAGGCTGAAGAGAAATTACCTGTGCTATGGGAGCTTCAATGTCAGATCAGAGGCAGAGACTATTAAACAAGGGGTAGTGCACTGGCAAAAGTTGTGATTGCACCAGAAGTTCTGTTTGGGGGATTTTTCCCCTTCTGCTCTTGTATTTGGCAATGTCCTACATTACCCTGCACAGAGAGCATGGTGCAAGTGTGTGGGTGTGCTGCATGTATCCCATGACCCATATATATATTCGCTTGGAAGCACACAAGATCAGGAAGATGCCRGGTCAATTTTTTGATCGAGATGCTGGGTAAACTCAACCTCAGTATAATAATTAAGTAGCCCAAGGAATTGTTGCAGCCTGGATTGTTTTCCCTGTAGACATTGGTAACAGTATTTCAATGATGAAAAACCTGACAATAGTCCACGACGGTGTAGGTTATATATTGATCAATTAACGAAGGGGAGTTCATAAATTTCATCTTATTCCTGTTGCTTGTCTGAATTCTGACCTAGTTCAAGYGCGATGTTGTTTTTTCTCCCTGAGGTTGGCTGTCATTTCACTAGATTGATTATTGTGCTGCCCTTTTCTGCAGTGTATAACTGAGTTCYGTTTTCCTGTATCAAGCTATTAGGCATACAACAGAATTAGAACTGAAAAACTTGCATTGAAATAGTTATTTGCTGAAACTGACATTTGAATTTCATTAGTAATGATGTTACTTTAAGGTCTTGGTTGACTCCTTTAAAAACTTGGAGAAAATTTAAGRACATAGTGATGAATTTGGAGTCATCATCTGATGTTTTGTTGTATTTTCTATTAAAAATAAGTTAGAATAAAACAAAGAGAGGGTTAGCTATCAATCAGCAGTGGTCTGCTGGGATGGCAGGAAGCRGAGAGAGCAATCAGGACTTTGGACTGCAATCCCTCACTGCCYCAGAAGTTTCTTAGCAGTACCTGGAGATTTACAGTCCAGCACTCCCCTGTTACACGTGGGTGCCCTTGTTCCTCGGGGGCATGGCTGTGGGGGCTGGATGGGGAAGCTGTCACGCTGCCCTCACCTTCCCTGGGCCACCGAGCCCGCCAGGGCCACCAGCGGGGCCAGTCTGGCACCCCCATTTCACCCAGCTGTCACTGRCAGGCTTGGGGGCTTGAGAGGAGGCTGAGTTCAGAATTTGGAAGCACTGATATTGATGTAGGTAAGGCTCAGTTCAACATGTCTTTTTAAATTCAATATTTTCCCCTCTACTTCTCCCACGGTTTTTCTAGATTTCCATAAATCTG
The DNA here is from genome assembly GCA_018881555.1 of Amblyornis subalaris. Lineage (NCBI taxonomy): Eukaryota > Metazoa > Chordata > Aves > Passeriformes > Ptilonorhynchidae > Amblyornis > Amblyornis subalaris. The sequence continues at coordinate 3,294,088 of JACAXG010000024.1, forward strand.
GAAAGAAAGCARTTCTTCGTTGTTATCAAGGTCCTTGAGCACAGCTTCAGCAAGGACAAGAAAACTCCTTCCTTTTCTTGCTGAACCTGGAACTTTGCAGCAGCTGAGCCCCAAGAGCTGCCGAGTGCTATAATGATCATTGAAATTACTTGGTATTTGCCATGGCATATTGTCCTCCTCATGCCACAAGGTGTTTATAGAAAATTATCAAAAATTAGGTAACTGAAGGACTGTTTGAAGGGTTTTTTTGTGGGTGTTCCCAGTTCAGTTCCTCTATCCGTATCTTATTAATAATTCAAGAACCTGTTTTAGCAGAAGGCTTCTGTTATCAGCCCGCCACCCATCGTGAGCTGGATGAAAGTCCAGTGGAAACAAATGGTGAAAGGAAAACAGCAGTGGTTTGAAGGGGGAACACAAGAGAGTAGGAAAAAAAATAGCTGTCAGCATAATTTTAATATCCACAGCTAAGCAATCCCATAACTTGCTTGATATTTTACTCCCTGAGTAAATACAGAATGTTATGGCTTTTTTTTTCCYGGTTTGATGCATTGCAGGCAGTTAATAATACTCGGTGTTTATTCAATTCCCAAAGGAATAATTTAATTCTAAGGCTGTGCAGCCATAGGCAACATGCTTCAATAATCTCTGTGAGAGCTGTGGCATTAATAGTCAGTCCTTGCGCTGTGTTCTTATGGCATGTATTACATCTGTATTTCTGTCCTGCATGCTGAGCAGCAAGAATCTTGTTTGCTCAGCCTTTTAAGGAAAAGATAGAAAACTGTCAACATAAAAATTACTGCTGTTGACTGTAATATATATATATAGTAAATGTGTGACATTCACAGTCTGTATTAGAATAAATTTTAAAAAAGGACAGATTATAAAAGYAGAGATCAGGTTTCAAACCAATTTATATTGAACAGTCAAGAGTACCACACTGTTACAGCCACATTTCCTGAGTACAGGTATTTTCACTGTCCATATCAATAAATTCAAGTAAGCTTCAGTGCAATTTACTTTATCAAATCTCTTATTGGGCATTTGTATTCATGAATCACCATATGCACTGTAATGAGTAAAAATTATGTGTAAAATTAGGTCCTAAAAGGTGTGGTTTACAGACAGATGAGGTACTTATCTTTGACTATATTTGCCACCTAAGTCACTCAAATATATGCTCTAAAATAAAAACCCTAAGTCTTTGATGAAAAAAAAGTCATTAGTCATCAAGCCATGTTCATCTTTTTAATATTAATCAACTGCTGTTTCTGAATTGATGTTTCTGCTCATGCCACAGAAGAAGTGGGGGTGGGTGGGTGCTCTGCACACAAGGTCAAATAAGCTGCAGAATGCTGTGCTGCTTTTTTGCAGCAGATGGGTAATGTTACATGGATTTTAATTACTGCAATTGCTCCTGACTTTGAGGAAGTACTCTCCCTTAATAATGACAGATTTGGCCACATAATTATATTTAAATTTTGTGGCTCAGATGTGTTTGTTTAAAGATGCCATGCCTCTGCCCATCTGGAGAAGAATAATTACTGAAGTTTAACTTTGTTTTTGTTCCTTCTTTTTGTAGCAACCTTTTATACTGTATTGATATTTTTCAAGGGGAACTTGAAAGAGCCTGTTGTCATTGGGAGGGTGGTGGGTGCAGATTCACAGAGCTTTTAAAACACCTCTGCAGCTGACAATCTGCAGGAATAATTTTKTTGAGGGAAGCTCTGCTATGAGCACAGGCTTACGGAGCTCCTTTGATGCTGAGCTCTCGCAGCTCCTCTGCAGCACAATAGAGAATGTGCCAGCAGATGACCCCTTGAAACAGATTTGTACCTGGGAATACTTTTTTGGTATCCTTTAATCGCTTATCCACTCTACTTTCTAGAAAGTATTAAAGGTTCCTTCTTCGTTTCTTTCAATATATTTCTCCTCTCCCAATCCRGTGTGAGGAGCAGTGAAGGAATACAGAGTTAATTGGGATCTCTTGTTCTTTTTTCCCCCAAAATCTAAGGGTTTTTGTCATTCATTGCCCATCTCCCTGTATGTCATGCAAGGGCACCTAAAGAGTTTGCTCTGTGGTGGGAACTCTCTGGRATCCTTATTTGTTTCTCATTTTTCTGGTTGTAGAGGAGAGAGAGAGGTGGCTGAAGATGGATACGGTGGGCAAATGGAAGTCTCCTGCAGAGAGGAACAGCATTTATTTTCCTGCCTTCTGTGGGTAGGAGAAGAAACACTGATTTCCTCTTCCAGCGTGAAAGACTCTGCTTAGGATTAGACATTCAAAAGAGATCTCTGGCAAAGGCAAAAGCAAAGCCAGGAAACAAGTTTCTGGGAAAGATGATGGGATCTTTGGAAGCGTTTAACAAAAGATTAGATGGATACTAGGAATGACATAGATATAGTTGCTCCTATCCTGGGAAAGACAAATGGACTACTAGATGCTGCCCAGGGGCCCCTTTGAGATCCATTTTTTATTATTTTTATGATCTTTGGTAAGCTGAGGATCAGGATTAGTTACATGTCTGATTAATTCGAACTCAGCCCCCTACTAATTCAGCTGCTCTGTCCCAGGGACCAGATGGATTGGTGCTGCTGCCCAGCCCCGGCTCTGTGTGTCGACTCTCTCTGCTTCCTGTGGTGGAGCACAGCCCTCCCACAGCAGGGGAGAGCAGAGGCACTCGCTCACRGACATCGATATTTCAGTGTCTGGCTGGTGTTTACAAGACCAAGGATCGGCTTGGTGTGCCAACTGGAAAAAGCAGAGCTTGAGCAGTGTTGTGAGGCAGTGCAGGATGGGGAGGCTGAGCTGGGAGCCCTGACCTGGCACGTGCATCCCTCGGCAGCACGGCTTCATTACTGGTGTGAGGAATAGAGGGAAAGGTAGGACTGAGCTAGCAGAGAGCTGTAATTAAAATAGCTCCGAGTCCTGAGGAGGAGAGACAGTCACCATGGGGAATGGAAAGCTTACAAGGAGTGTCGCTCTGTGCCTGAAGCATGGGACAATGGAGCCACTGCCCAGCATGCTCAGAGACAGGTTATCCCAGGGAGCTCTGAAACCATCCTGACAGCAAAAGTTAGGGAAAGGGAGAAGAAGGCAGTGTGAAAGCGAGTAGTCAATAAAAAGGGACATATTTGTCCRTACTAACCAAGCATAATGGGGCCTAAAATAGTAAAGCTCACCCTTCTTATTTGGGTGCTTTGGTGTCTTTTCCCTTTCCTCCTTCCCACCTTTAGGCATTCACTTTGATGCTCCCAGCTCCTCAATATTTCAGTGCATACAGTGAAATCTTAGCCCTGCTGAAGGCTATATTAATATTACAATTTACATCCATGGGGCTGTTTCCACCTCTGGAATTTGGAACACATCATATAGTTGTTGCTGAGCAGCAAGCATATCCAAATTAGAAATGCCGTGTTTTCCTATTYCCTACCTCCTGCTAGCACCAGTGTCTGTGTGTCCAGCCTGTCGGCAAAGTCRGGGAGTATAAATACCATTAAAACTCTCTTGTTTGTTTGTTTTCTGGAGTGGCTTGCTGCCCTTGATCTGGCTGATGACGTGAAAGGTAGCCCTGGCCCAAGGGAGGGTCAGGACCTGGGAGCAGAAGCTGTGGGACCAATGAGCTTAAACAGATCACAGCTCCACACCCTGTTAGCACAACTTTCCTTTTGTTGGTTAGCTGGAGCCCCTTTGGGTCTGGAAGGAAATTTGGCATTTTGGACCTGACAGATGGCCTCTCAAAGAGGTRCATATAACTGGCAGATGCTTCTCCTAAGTGATCAGTTAGGCTTTCAAACCAGCTCTTGGYCTCTTGATGAGCTTGAAAAGGCCTGTGCAGCTCCTCCATCAGAAAGCTTGCCTTGAGGCATTGTCGTGTAGAATCACTGCTGTTGGCTTCTTAAATCGTGGATAGAAAGTGACAACCTAATAGGRAAGGTTATAACTGGGCAAAAAAAAGTATTTCCATTCAGTCCAAAATGACCCAGATCCACCCATTCTTTTTTTTTTTCTCCCTCTGAGCTAATCTGTCAAGAGCAATTTGTAACATTATTCACCCAGCTACAAGGTAAGTGGGTGATGTGGAGTGGGCAACAGCCTCTGCTTCAGAGAGTGCACACCTGGAGAAGGGAGGCTTAGGGGGTACCTTATTGCAGTCCAGAACTACCTGAAAGGAGGCTGTAGCCAGGTGAGCACTGGTGTGGGGTTAGATTGGATGTTAGGAAAAATTTCTTCACCAAAAGGGTTGTCAAGCACTGGAACAGGCTGCTCAGGGAAGTGGTAGAGTTACAAGTGCTGGAGGTAATTAAAAGTAATGTCGATGTTGCAGTTGGAGATGTGGTTCAGTGGTGGCCTTGTCAGTGCTTGATGTGATGGTGATAGAAGACGGTCTTGTCAGGTCTTTGGTCTTTTTGTGCATCCTCCCTCCACCAGCACCCTCTCTCCCTTGCCATCTCTGACAGGCAATGTGGTCTGTCCTGAGGCAGGAACACCCTGTGAGTGCTGCAGGAGGAGCTGCCTGGATGCTCACACAGTTAATGCATTCCAGAGATGGAGGAGCCATGGTGGCTGTGATTGACTTTGGTACAAATCAGCCTTTCTGCCACACTCAATTAACAGTTGAACTCGAACATCTTAGAGGTCTTTTCCCACTTAAATGATTCTGTAAGTGGGAGTGGCACTGGCCTTTGGGCTGTGGGTGAACATGGTTTTGTCCATTGGTACCTGGAGAAATTTGAAAGCCAGTCTAGGTCTGAATGGAGTGTGGGAATGCTGTGTCTGCAGGATGTTGTTATCAGCCTGCTCCAAGGCACGGATGTGTCATCGTCTTTCTTTTATCCACTCAGTGTGGAATTTAGAAATAAATCCTCCCACTTCTTAGATGTGTTTAATGCCACTAGAGCTGCAGGAGATGGATGAGTAGCAGAATGTTAAATTTAGACAAGATGACATCCACGATGTCCTCCTTATGGCAAAACTCGCTCCAGCAAACTGATATTTTGCTATTTGCAGTGATCTTATGTTCATGTATGATGCAACTCCATAGATACGCAGAAGAATCATATTAACTGAACTGTGCTGTAACCCTGGAGTCTGAATTTTCTCTCACACTCTTTTAATAAAGTTTAGTTTGGTGAAGGTTCTCATCCCTTGAAGGAATTAAGACTATTATAGCAGTTTTTGTTACAGAGTACTGATATTAATTATAAATAATGATAATTAATACATTGAGATAATTTATGTATAATTAATGCACTATTAGTAATGCATTAATTCTATAAATGCAGTCAAATCAAACCATTATTTTTCAGATAATATGCATGATTAGAGATTTGTAGCTCATATCATCTTACAAAGAAGTCATTATAATATTATGTGACTATGAMAGCAGGAGAATTTAATACCTGAACTACCAGAACATTTCTTAGTTCTATCTTTTTCTATATACTTAAATATGAAAGTCAATAAAATAGCTACTTTGTAGGGATTTATACGTAGCAGGTTTTACAACGTTAAGTATTATGGGTTTCAAACTCTGTGATAACTACATAAATGGGCCATTTAATTGCCCTTGATACAAATTCACCCTACTTCTTTAGATTTAGCCATTCCAATTAAATGCACTGAGCATTTCAGATGATTAAATTATTAGAAGGATTGTAAATGCTTTATTTGAGATCCATTGCTGGTGAGACATACATTATCATGATCTGGTTTCTCATCAATGTGCTATAGCCAACAAATATATGGCTTTTTTCATCCTTGCCTTTGATAGTGCTGTCTTTCTGTAAGTAAGTCCATGGAAGGGAAAGATTATAAATACTTACATTATGCCACAGATATATTTTCAAAAATATCTTATGCACAATAGCATGGGTTTTTTTTCGTGTTTTTCAGACAATGAGTGATACATCTAAAGCTAAGGAATGGCAGAATCATACATAATTTCAAAAGTTAGAGGTTTCTGGGTTTGGACAATGGGAGCTGTATTTGTGTTCTTAAAGTAAGATGCCAATACAGGTGATTAGAGAAGATACAATATAATGAACTCTAATAAAGCCACCTGAATGAAACTTTTTGAAGGATGAGATCAGATAAATTCTGGTTAAAAAGGAGGATGCAGACTTCTGACTGTTGAAAAAAAAAGTATCGTTGAAATAATTTACTTTGTACATGTAGAGATACCTGTGTGTTGAAATGGAAGCAAAAGTAGTTCTGTAAGAGAAGCCCCAGCCCAGCTTATCTGGGCATCTGCATGTGTGAATCAGGAGGATTGGGGTGCAAATTCTGCAAAAAGGTCAAACCGGGTCACATTAGGTCATCCACAAAATCCCTTTATGTTTTTAAATATACCTGGAAGCATGGAAAATGCCGTTCTTTCAGTTCCTGTTGAATATTCCTTTATTTGAGGGAGGGAAACTTTAAGGCTAGTCTAAAGGTCTCTGGGGACACTAGCTGACAAAGAAAGAAAATGTTTTTTGCTCTTCTATTGCCACTTTCATTGCTTTCTCTCAACCCCTCTTAAATTGAATTTTCTGACATCACTATTACTGTTCTTCATAAAAAATACATCTTTTATTTTCCTCTGCAGAAAAAAGTAAACATGACATACAAATTTACAGTGAGACTTGTCAACAAACACATAAGATCATGGATATTAGGCTGAGCATAAACTTTCTATTATATTCAATTTACTGCTAGTGCAATAAAGCTGTCATCAGATAGAATGGGATTTTATCCTGCATCAGCTATGAAACAATGCCATAAATTGGAAGTATGCAATTTTACCATTGTTCTCTTGCTGTCTTGTGAGTTATGAAAATTAAAAAGTTACGCACAACATCATGCTGTGCCTTGCATGTTGCAACAGATAAGTAGGGATTTAGTCTGGGTAGTTTGGGGCTTATAATTAATTGATGATTATAAGGCTGTTTTTCAGCGTGAAAAATAGTATGCTTTGCTGCAGTAAGGACCTGAAATCTCTTAATGAAAATTTGTTTGAACAGAATATATGGAAAAAGCCCAAACACTAATTCCACAGTTTTGTTTGGGATAGAAACCTGTAGACAAAAAGCAGAAATTAAAAAAAAAAGTCCTTTATGTGCTCCAACATGGAGGAAAACCAAAATGGTTAATGGAACTGCATTCACTTTAAAAAGCAGGCTTCAAAACACCACCACTTTCTAAGAAATTCAATTTATTTATTCACAGCTCAGGAAACCAAGAGCCATTGGAGTTCACTGCTCACCTTGGAGATGAGAGTACCCAGCTTCAGGTCTCTCTTCCTTGCCCKGTTTGCTTTCTTTAGGTGTATTGATAGGATACAAGAACAAGAACGCCCTAGGGCAGCACTTGGGAGTTCCTGACATGAAAATCATGTAGTTTTTCATAGTTTTCTACATTAGCCATTTCCATTCCTTCATTTTAAAGAACCTTCTCGCTTGCAATTATTTGATGTTGCAGAATGTATTGCAATGTATGCACACACACAATTAAAACAACGTGCTCTGCATGTAACATATGAAGCATTTTAAAATTCTGCAGTGAGTAAAAAATGAATATTCATATATGTTACATTTATTTTGCTAAGAAGTACAGACCTTTATCGTTTAGTATTTATATTACACTGATGCTCAGAGACCTGTCAGGATCGAAGTGGTGATACAGACATGGTCCTTGCCTCTGCAAAACCTACAGCTGTCTCTCACTTTTCATAGATGGCAATTCTGAAAACGTATCTGAGTACCAGGAAATAGGTGACCTGAACAGACTGTCTCGACTGAGCCTCCTGTTTGTCATTTGTCATGGTCTGCTCCGTTATGTGTATGTTCATTAGAGGTGCTGTGGGGCTGACATCTTCCACAATTAGTGCTCGTGTGTAATGAGATGCAATGCTGACAAGGACTCTGTTGTTTTCTATAGTTTCACTGAAAGGCCTTTTCCTTCTTCTTTGGCACCAATCCATTCAAACCGTTGCACCATGTTCAGCTGATGGCTGGGATTGAAAATGATTTTCAGACATTAAAACGCTGCTCGTGTGTCATCAGCTCCACCTCTTGGATTAATTTGGTTCTTACAGATCCAGTATGTAGTTCATAGGGGAATTCTCTCTGGAAATGTAGAAAGTCCTGAGGCAGTGCCCTGGTAAAAGCATCTGGCTCAATTGCTTTGTCTTGCAAGTTCAGTGCTTGATTAGTAGTAAAGTTTAATTACAAATTACTTTACTAATAATTTGGGTTACATTGTCCTCTAGTGGCTCATATAGATAACTGCCCTGCTGACAAAATCCTTTTTCCTTGTGTTTTTAAATCCTCTCATATTCTTTTCATACAAGTCCAAGTCACCTTGGAAGAGGCCAGGTAAAAAGTTTGCCTCTTACTGCCACTGGATCAGTACAGCAAGATCTCTCCTCTATAACTGCAGATATTCTGCTTAAGAAATACGTATTTTAAACAGTTCAAAATAACAATAGGACTGTGAGAAGATAAAGTATTTAATCAGAGCATTTGATGAAAATAAATATATCCTTCTTACTAACAGTAACAGAGAATAACCTCAACGTCAATTTTTTTTTTAATAGGTTCAGGACTAGTTCACTTCCATAAAATAAATACAGGTCTTATATAGAGGAAATCAAAATARCCCTCCAGCATGTCCTGTGGCTACTCACTCATAAACTTCAGTAACACCAGGCTTTGGGCCTGTGGTGTGGGATCACTGCCTTTCCTGGGAAGCACAGAGAGCACTGGAGTGCTTTGCAGCTGGGTGTTTGCCAGCAGAATGCAGATGTCTGCAAGCAGCAGGAGGGATCTGGAGGGTGGAGGATAACTCCAGTGTGGTTGCAGTGACAAAACACACATTTGATGTTACCTTGAAAGGGTGATACCATTGTCTGCAATGTGCTGAGTTTGTTTTGCTCCTGTGTCAGAGCAGTGGGATTGCTTCCMGTAGAAGCCTTGGCCCTGGCCACGGGAAGTATGGCAGGCAGTGCTCAGGCAGGCACGGTGGATGGGATGCTCCAACTGGCAAGTCTTCCTTTTTCCTACTGTTTATTCCTTGGTGAAATGCCACGAGTAAGGACAAATAGAGGCTGCACAGTGGAAATAGTTTCTTTGTGTGTAAGAAGAGAAGAATGATAGATGGTTCTGTTTGTATCCCCAAGATTATGTAGGAAGCAGCAGTTATAAATGGTGAAGAAATGTGGTATCGCTCCTAAAGAAATGATGGTGCACTCCAGCAAGGTGATAGCTCATGTTTTCTGTTGCTCTTTGCAATGACAGGAGAGACAAAGGAGTACTCACATCTTAAATTGATCTTCGAGGCTTTTTCATATTACTTTGTCCTCTATCAGGGTAATACTATACCAGGATTCCGTAAAAATCCCTTGTTCATGTCCTCCATTTCTGGCCACCTTTTTTCTGCCTCCCTTTCAGAATGATAGACTCATAGAGTGGTTTGAGTTGAAAAGGACGTTAAAGGTCATCTAGTTCCAGCCCTCGTCCATGGGCAGGGACACCTTCCACTAGACCAGATTGCTCAAAGCCCCATCCAGGTGGCCTTTTGGGGAGGCCTTCCTTTCACTCAGCAGTGTTGATGGAAGAGGCAGTTTGGATCAAGAGCAGATCTGTCCTGACTGGTGGTGGTGCTGGTGGTGCTGGTGGTGGTGGTGGTGRTGCTGGTGAGCTCACCCCAGTGAGGTGCCAGCAGTGCCACTGGGAATGGCTCGCTAAGCAGAGCTCCTCTGGGCTCCTGTCAGGATTCTCCTTCTCCCAGGCCCCCTGTTATTGCTGGATGGATGTCAGCCAGCTCATTCCCTGGGTTGGTCATCCCCCAAACCCTGGGAGAGTTGCAGAGCAGCTTAATTATACTTGACATGGTGGAGTTGTGCATTTGGTGTTGTCCCCATGCTGCCTCAGACTGGCACACATACCCACAGCTGCCACAGCTGGGACTGTGCTGGCACAAACAAAAGGTATAAAGGCAGCCTGGGGGTGTAAAATGCCTTCACCTTTTGAAATCATCTGTGGTGCTGCTCTTACAGTTCCTTCAGAGGTTTAGTAGGCTGTGATGGATGCAGGAATATTTGCAGAGGTACTTTTATCTAGTGCTTTATGACTCTTCTGCCACTGGGGATCTTTTCAGTTGTCTTCAGTTAAGAAATTAGGTAGTTTCTTGATTTTCTTTTTTTTCTTAAATAGCTGCCAGGAGGAGAGTGATGGTTTTTAGTTTTGTCCAACTAAAAGCACTTTTGTTAAGTCTTGAATCCAAATATTATTTTTTCTTACTTTGCAAAGTTCTTTTCCAGGGCTTTGTAATTATTTAACCTAGATGCTAAGCAAAGTTCTGTTAATCCTCAATTCAGAACATAGGGGTTTATCTTTCACATACCAGACAGTGAGTGGTGCAAGTCGATTGATTTAGAGGTCCCTGACTACAATTTCTGCTGTAATGATTTCTTAAACATTTGACATTTTTTTCAGGTAGCTATCAGGCTATGGTTTTCTTTCCTCCACGCTGGAATCTTTTGCAGAAACTCATTACTGCTTCCCGGGTGTGCTCTCTCTGACATCCCAGCTGTGAGGAAGCTCTGCCCCATCAATAAGGTCTCTCCACCAGCTGCTGTGGTAATGCTCAGGATCCTCCTGCAGGAAAGGAGATGTGACTGATTATTATCCTATTAATCAGACAGAAGCAGGGCAGGAGGTTGTTCCTGCCAACCAACTGTATCGGTCACTGTTCTTTTCCASCTGTGTGTTAACTCCCTCTTCCTGKAGTGCTTGTTACATTTTGGTTATGCCAGCAGAGTCTTTCCAGAATAACCTGACCCTTGATGTCAAACTCAGAGCTGGAATCTGATGGAAGCGATTTTTGGTGCAGCTGATCCCTCGTGCCCTCTCTCATCAGGCTGTCTGGGCACTSTATGTGCTAATGGGGAGAATGAAACGGTGACCTTGTGTGTTCCTGGAGTGCTGGGTGTAATCCTGCTCGGCACAGCCAGGTGTTTGTCAGGCTTTTGACRAGGTGCTTTCCACCCTCTCCCTTCCCGTGAGCCTCTCTAGTGCCTGCACACACAAATGTGAGTGCACCTTGCTCCYTTACAGATGTCTTTGAAGAGCAGATGCCAGTACTCGCTGCTTTCTGTGTGAATGTAAAACGCATCCTCTGCTGGAAAACAGGTGGTAATTTTATTTAAATCCTGTTGCATTGTAGAGCAACGAAACTAATGAGATATGCTAAAGCCTTGCCAGGGTTTCCATTTCAATAAGMATCTAATCTTGAAACTGTTTTAATCAGGCTTCTTTATCAGGCGTTCTCATTTCTGCATTGCCAGCACCCACCTGGAATTGTCGCTTGGCCTCAGATTAATAGGTGATGCTGTTTTGATGTGCACTGTTAAATCATTTCTATTTCAGGATTAATTTTTGTTTGGTCTCTTTTCTAAAGGCAGTGTTCAACACGAAAGTGGCTGTGCAYGAATGGTAATGTGCTTGTGTTTTCTCTTGTCAGAACAACGAAATGGTGGAACTGCAGAGGATACGAATGAAAGACGAGATTCGGGAGTACAAATTTCGAGAGGCAAGGCTTCTGCAGGACTACACTGAGCTGGAAGAGGAAAACATCACTTTACAGAAACTGGTGTCCACACTGAAACAAAATCAAGTAAGCATYGAAAGATTCAAGGCACTATACTGTAAAATGGCACCACTTTCTCCAATTTCCATAATGTGATTCTGCACAGCACTTTGATAGAAGTTTCTTTGTATGTTTGTTTATTTTTTTTAGTTGGATTCTTGCTGATCATTTATTCTAAAACAGTGTTACTGGTGATTTTCTAAATATGAGGAGGCCCTTATCTTAGTTTTGAAAAATTCTGGTGGAATATTTCATTGCAGAACTATGTAATCACAGAGGAATTATGAAAAGAGTTAGAATTGCATATTTGGCTTCCTGCTTTTCCTGTCCTCCTTCCCTGCACACTGAACTTGGTGCCCAGTGGCCAGTTGTCTTTTAAACTGAGGAAAAGAGATTTGATGTCCTGTCAGAAGGGTTAACTTGCAGTGATCAATATTTAACTATCCAGGTTGGATGATGCAACACTTTCTGCATTTTAGGCACTGTCCAGACCATCCTAACATTGCAGTTCATAGCTCCATTTCCTCACCTGCTCCCACAGAGGAACAGCTCTGCACTGCAGCCCCTGGTTTTGTCCTGACCTACTGCCTGGTGCACTTGGGGCTTCTGTGGAAGAGCCAGCCCTGTCACAGTTTCTGATGGCAGCCTGGGAACAAAGCTGCCTTATTCCTGCAGGAATAAGCAGTGCTATTTCAGCTCTCTTCTACTGCTGTTTTACTGCTCTAGCACAAATGCAATTGCAGCATTTAAAACAACAGAGCCGTGCTGCAGGGAATACACAGGTGATGGAAATGGGTGCATAATTTCCTTATTTATGAAGATGCCTAGCCTTCCACACTCCTGAAAGTGAATTTATAGCAGATTGTCTTTGTTGTCAGAGTTATTTACCTAGCCAGCAAATTCCCCCTTTGAGGCATGGATTTTCTTTCTCATCAACYTCATAGGAGGCATTTTCACATTATCAGGAAATAAACGACCCCTTAATGGACTGTCCTAATTTCCCCCTAAAATAAAATCTGTTTGCAAGTGTTTATATTTGTCATAATATTTCATTCTTACTGAAACARTGCCAAAAGCCTGTGGAGAGGAAAAGCATTGCTACATCTTGAATGGCTTTAAGAATCAGTCATTTTGCATCACATATCTGTGCACTTGTGATTCCTAAAATGACTTTAATCTGCGAGATAAAACTTTAAGAGCATTTCATACTATAATGGTTGAATTTACAAAACCATATGTTATAAGTCTTGGTGCTAAAATGTCATTATCTACGTTGGGGGTTTTTTGTAGCTTTTTAAAGCACGAGTCTATGAGAAGGTAACCATAGAGATACAGACCTCTGGTTTTTATATGGATTTAGAATTGAAAAAGTGTTGGTTGTTTTGTCGCATTTGGCTTTTTTCATGTCCTTAAATTATAAACATAGCTACTTGATTGTATTTCATAATTTTTCAGATGGACCTGTCCCTCCAGTCAGGAAAGATGTTAGATGGCTCAGTGTAGATTGGAGACTCTCATGGATTTTCCTTTTCTGTTTAAGAATATCCAGTATGACTTCTGAACTTTCTTTGTTGTTTGATATGTTTCCATTTTCTGGGTTTGAAGATTAGTGCTTAGGTTTTTAAGTTTGCCTTTCCAAAGGTTTATGAGTAGAAGGCTTTTGACAGGTTGATAAATTTTATATTCCCATAGGAATTGTCAATATTTTTATTTTTGCCAGAACCTTATTTTAGTTTGACTAAAAATCCGTACATGTCAAATTWAAAAAAATTCTATACAATGCCTTAGATTGCAGATAGTAATGCACACTGATGTATTTGAATTAAGTATTGTTGGTCAACAGGTTTTGAGCTAGGCTGGGTTTTTCCAGGCTTTGTTYCTTGTGAAGTGAAATAGSACTGCATAAACAGGGGAGCTGCCTKTAAAGGACAGAGAAGGAGCTGMYKTTTAGCTCAGCTCACAATGCCTGTAAATYCTTGATAAAATACCACACCTTGGTATTGGGCAGGAGCTGCCCTCTGAGATGGAGAAACACCAGCAAGCCCCTCCAGTGCTGCCAAGGCCACACCAGGTCACTGGGACACACTTCAGGCAGCGTGGTTGGAGCAACAGGTTGCTGTGTGCTCCAGGAGGACATCCCTACGCACAGYTCAAGGATTGTGGAGGGCTGAATGAGCTACTTGCTACATTTTTCTGGCACTTGAAAAATCTCTAAAAATTTTGGGGYGTCTTAGAGTTTAAACTGATTGTAGATAGATTGCTGTTTAATTTTTTAAAATTAAATGCCTCTCTGAGATAATGGAGAACCCAGAGAAGAGAGTTGAGTTTCTTCTACTGGTTTTGTATCTTCCATCCGTATTTTTGAAAACTACCAAGACACCAAAATACTTGAGAGAATCTGTGCCTGACTGACTTCACATCTAGTAAGAATTTAGATATGAAGTCACCTTCAGAATACTTGCAAATTATAAATCAGCCTATACTAAGCTGAGATCTATGCATACCATGATATACCAACATTGCTTAYGGCAATTCATGGTAAACCTATGGTTACCAGGACATCTGCTACTAAACAGCCTTCTTTCCATGAAATACATTGCTTATCATAAGCTACTCAGGGGTTTTCTATTTCTTGCCTCTCACATGCTGAAAAAGCGAGCACTGGAGTATTTCAACAGAGTGAGCTGCACTTGCATTTTTTGTTCAGTCAGTTCTTTGCAGCTGCAGGCCATGTCTGGTATTTCAAACTGTAGTTTCTCTAACACCTCTTTCAATAGGGCTGATAAATGGCAGGTTTTCATGACTCAAGTTTTAGTATTATGAATGTTCTTTGTCTTGTCTAATTCAGGTTGAATACGAAGGCTTAAAGCATGAGATTAAACGATTTGAGGAGGAGACAGTGTTGCTTAATAGCCAGCTAGAAGATGCCATCCGGCTGAAGGAGATTGCTGAGCATCAGCTGGAGGAAGCTCTGGAAACTTTAAAAAATGAAAGAGAGCAAAAGAACAATCTGAGAAAGGAGCTCTCCCAGTATATCAACCTCAATGATAGTATGTATAATAACCATATTAATATATCAGTAGATGGGTTGAAGTTTTCAGAGGACGGGGGCGAGCCCAACAACGACGACAAAATGAACGGGCACATCCACGGGCCTCTGGTGAAACTCAACRGTGACTACAGAACTCCCACGAGTAGGAAAGGAGAATCTCTGCACCCYGTCTCTGACCTCTTCAGTGAGCTCAACATATCAGAAATACAGAAACTGAAGCAGCAGCTCATGCAGGTAAGGGCTGAATTTAACATCCTGAAGTGTTTAGATACATGTCCTATGAACCCTAGTGCCAGTTTGGCAGTGATTATTCCCAGTGATGTTCTTGACCACATATGTCCTTTCTTCAGACTTCTGCTGTGGTATTTCTTCATATCCAGGTTTTGCTGGAATTATCCCTGGTAAACAGAGTATCTATCTGCACAAAAGTCAGTGTGACCTGAGCAGATATTYAGTGCAAAGAGGAGAAAGGGACCTAGATGCTGGGGTTGCAGGAGCTTAGATTCCTTTTTTCCTGCTTTGATAATGGTAAACGACCCTGAATTTGCAAGTGGAATCAGGTATTCTTCACCATGACTAAAGCTATCTGGAAAAACCCCACCCTAAAATACAGGCAGACTTGATTATGCTCCCTTGYAAGTCAGAAGGAGTTTTTGCCGTTAAATTCAGCAAGATTTGGCACGCTGTCAGGAGAGAACAAAAGGCGAGGAGCGCTCCTCTCAACAGCCGTGCCCTGGGAGCATGTGGCGTGTGGGATGGCACAGAGCGCTCTTGTCCCGCTGGCGGTGCCGGCGGATGCGCGGGCTGCAGGGGGTGCCTCGGGACGGAACAGCCGGCGCTTGTTCTCTGTTCATCCGTGCCCAGCCCGGGCTCGGCCAGAATGGGAGCCTGGGATGCGAGCCAGATGAAAACTCAAGTGCCAGCCCCGACGTTGACATCATCTTAGAAGGGGTGCAGTGCCACGCACAGAAAGGGTCCTGCTGGCCAAGCTGTTGAGCATCTCGTCTGCCATGAGAGCCTGAAAGGTTTTGGCACCGCCAAGGAAACATCCAGCATTTTCTAGCTTCAGGCTTCTAAAAAGTGCCTCTTCTGAAGAGAGTAAATGCGAACCCTTTACTGCTTAAAATGCAAAAGGTGTTTTGGAAGTAAAGTAGAGCAAACCCAGTTTTCAGTGCTTGCTAGAGAACAATAAATCCCTATGTGGTCTGTCCTATTTGCTGAAGAGTTAATTGTTTTATTTACTTCATTGCCAAACTCGGTGTTGGGAAGTTTTGATCTGAGCTATGACATGGTGAACACGGATGACATCTAGTGCTTTGCACAAAGCATGCATAATTTAAGTCGGGAAGCTTGAAATTTAGAATTTTATTTATGTGAAAAATTCTGGTTAACTTTTCCAGTATGCACACAGTGTGTATATTTCGTATATATATGCATATGTACAAATATGCATCTGTAAGTACATGTACATKTATAAATATAATATATGAACATATACATTATATGCAGCTTCTAATTTCATTCAGAAATACAATGTTAAAATTTTTAAAAACACAGTTTCAAAAGAGATGCTTTGAAATGTTCACATTTTAAAATACAGTGTAAGCATTTTAACCCGTAATTTAAAATGAAGTTTATGCAATACAAATTTGGAGTGAAAGCTGCTTAGAAGTAAAAAGAAAAAAGGATTGTTTGAGGTATGCTTTTTCTTGATTTTATTAAATTAAATACGTAGCTTGATGAGTCCGCAAACTTTACTTGAAAGATACTGTAATTGTCTTTATCTTCTCTGACTTAGAAACATTATTTATTTTATATCTCTTAAACAAAAAGGCAGCCTTCTCACAGTCACTACAAACAATCTTAGGACCCTAGGAAAAAAACTATAATCACTTTCAGTCATAACATTTTTTGGTGGTGGGCCACCATTGCTTGGCATTTACACCCTGTTAAAAGGTTTATGGTTTAAAAAGAAAGACTAGACCTACCTGAAAGCCTAATTTCTTTAGATACTAAAAGGACTCACTGCAAAACGCTGATGTTTTTAACTAATTGGTCATCCACTCTGTTGAGTTGCATCAGTTCACGTCACRCAAATTAAATTTGGGTCGTACAAATTAGATGTGAAAAATTCCTCCAAAAGTTTTCCACGTRGTAGATGGAAGCCTTAATCAGGTTTTAAAGCTGACAAGAGGTAAATCCTCAGCAAAACTGGATTTTTTTTCTCTTTTAGTGTCTTTGCCATGTGGTGTTCGTTAAGCTATATCTCAGTATTTGGTATGAGTTCCTGTTGTTTTCTCTGAAGAGGCTGCACTAGGACAGAGTTTCTGAAGGCACTGACCATTCCTTGGGAACTATTTTTATGTGTATAGGACACCAGGTTCCTTTTTTGGAGAGAGGTAAACTTCAGATTTGCCGTTTTGTAAGTGTGTGTGGCAAATTTTTTTCACTCCTCAATCTCATAAAGAAACTGCCACCGAAACACTTAATATGACAGATATAATTCCTTCTACAGCTTTTGGGTGCTGCTGCTCCATGAGCTGTGCTGGTCCCCAGGAGAGATTTAATTGCAACTATTCCCTTTCCCTATTTAGATCTGCTGTGTAACAAATGTCTTGCTGAAAATTTTCATATTCTGAGATTTTCTTGGAAAAGCTCAGGGCTTTGTGCTCTTCCTTCATGTTTGTTGGCCACTGGAAAGAATTCTCTATATCATCTTCGAAGCCTAGGATGACTACTTTTTCCTCGGTCACGATTTCCCTTTTTTAAGGCTAACATCATGTTTGGAAAACTTTAGATTAAGGTCTCTTAAAAAAGGCAGAAGAAGAAAAAGCCATGCAGCCCAGCTCTTCTTCAGCTGCCTTGTACTCTGTGACAAATATGCTGTAGCTGAGATTCTTGGGATGAGTTCTCCTGTTAATTGGTTCCAGTCTCCCCTAGGAAGTGTTCACTAAAATTCTGATGTTATTAAAAAAAAAAAAAAAGTGAGGAAATAAATAGCTATGGTAAAATTGGTTTCCATAATTGCAAACTATAGATGCAAATTGGGAAGGAAATCTCCTCAAACTGAAATCTTTGAAGGGAAGGATGCATCACRAAATAGGTACTTTTGAATTGATTTTATTTTCATTTAAGATGATAAAATCCTTACTGCAGATACCAATTTCAATGTCAAAAAAACCTTCCCACCAACTGGACTGAAAAATGACTGCAATTGCTGTAAGTTTGCTGTGGTGGAAATAATAGTATAGCGTTGTCTAGAACAAGAAATCTCATTACCATACTTGGGAACAGCAGACTCATTAATATGCAAAAGGTGTGCTCAGGACTGAGCTGGAGCTTTGGGGTTTTTTCCCTTGGAAGAAGGAGCATGTATTTATCATTTTAAACAGAAGGGGATTAGCTTAATCCATTATTACTGGGCCAGAATGAATAAAATTTAGTAGATCTATGTATTTCCTTTTGCCTGCTGTCCAAGTTGATATACAGGTTTTAAAAGTTCCGTGTTTTCTCTGGAAAGAATCCTTTCTATTTGAAAGTAGTATGTTTCCAGAAGACATTTATGTTCAGAAGAGAAATTATCATCAAGATCCAAATTAGCTCTGCTACAGTTTTTCTTCATGATAGGGTATAATGGCTCAGATCAGTAGTCCTGCAGGATCAATTCTGTCTGGTTAATTTAAGTGGGCACTGAAGCACTGTGATGCTTTAACACCCAGGTGTTTTCTCACAGGAAAAGCTTTATTATCAATAAATATTATTAAAAATAAATAAGCTATTTATTTTTACACGAGTGCAATCTACAATGAATTGCCTGCTTTGGTGTGAACATACCCACAGTGGACCCATACACTTTAATAAGCCAACTGCCCTTTGGTGTGTAATATGTGGTTCTTTATTATCAGTGTGATTTCTCACTATAAGGTGAGATGGGCCTTTAAATTAGCCAAAACACAGATTATTTTTTTTTTAATACTTATGCACAGCTCACCTTACCAGCCTGAAGGAATAAATACCTTGATGAGGGCAGTGTAGCTAACACTGAAGTGTGCTATACTCAGTGGTAACAACTGGAGTTCAGCTGARAGTTTCTAGGAAGAGCAGACCTGGGACAGGCAGCTTGATGGAAAAAAAGAGGAAAGCTAGTGAAGAGACTTCTGCTGGGTTGATCTCTGAGGCTCTCCAGGACAGGTCTGACCAAGAGATCTGTAGAAAGTGGTCACCTTTTAAGAAGACACGCTTGGCAAAAGAGAAGCTTGCCCTATTTTRGGTTTTCTCAGCACCAGTGAGCTGACATGGGGGGTGAGCAACAACAGGGGTGGCAGGCACACTGGGACAGCAACAGGGGAACGACAAATGGAGAAGGGTACCAAAACACTTGTGGTTCTTGGCTGTTCTCTTCTGCACAGACTATACAGTGCCAAAAAAGGAATGCCTTATGTCTAAAGAGATAGATTCTTTCTGGATCATAAAATAATGATGAGATTTGGCCTT
The DNA here is from genome assembly GCA_018881555.1 of Amblyornis subalaris. Taxonomy (NCBI): domain Eukaryota; kingdom Metazoa; phylum Chordata; class Aves; order Passeriformes; family Ptilonorhynchidae; genus Amblyornis; species Amblyornis subalaris. The sequence goes on from JACAXG010000024.1 coordinate 3,313,263, forward strand.
GTTTTTTTAGTTCTTAAGTCATCAGTCCTCTGTACACAAGAAAACTAAGCTGATTTTTTTAGATGTTTTTAACATGACTTCTATTTTTATTTGTACAGTTTCTGCCTACAAGTGATTGCAGATTCTAATGGAGGCCACGTTTTGAGAGCCTGTCTGTAAAGCCAAGGGATCACTGTATGCTTTGATGTCTTAGTACAAACAAGAGTTTGAAGCACTGCTTGGAACATTTTGTGAGATGGCATTAATACCCTCTCAGTTTCTAAAAGGCTTTTCTTCTCCTTTACTGAGATTCATGGTGGCTACTTTGATCCTCTTCCACATACTACTGATAGGGAAGGATTTCTTTGGTTTTTGGGGTTTTTTTAAAGGTTTTTCGGATCTGAAAGCTTTAAATTCTCAGAATTAGTAATTCCTCCACCCATCAGGGGAAGCGGAGAATGCCGTTTTCATTGCATGTGCTGAGCTACTGCAACCAGGGGAGAGAAGGAAGAGTAAACCTGGTACACTCAGGGTCCTATTGCAAAAGCCATGAATGGAAGAAGGATCTTATCTCCATAAGCCTTCCTCTGCTTCCCAATTCACACCTCAGACCAGGACAAAGGCATAGGAAAAAGTTGAAGCATTACACTTAAAGCTTGAAATGGGAGTCTTTCAGGGGTGTTATCGTGAGTAACAAATACCTGAGCAGATCAAACTTTTAAGTTTGTCTTGTTCACTTGCTTTAAAATTGCTGTGCATTAAAATTTCTATAGGTGTCCTCCATGACCTCTTCTGTCRTTCAACATCCACATTTCTCTGTGGATATTTGGAAAGAAACTAGGCCAGAACCAGTGAGTTGTAACCTATACCACAAGTCCTTTTTATCCTGGCTTGAACTTAAACAGGTGGATTTCACTTTGAGTTAAGTGTTCAGGATGGGGTGTCCTGGGGGTTGCATGTGCTCAGTTTCCTGATCTGTGTTACGTTTCCACACAGTAGGTTATTTAATTTGTGAAAATGTATGCAGCTAATTTTTCGCTGTATTTGCCTTAATGAAAGTGTGTGACAGTTCAAAGATATAAATGAATGTTATGAAGGATTGGTTGAACTAATAATGGGAAATGTAAATTCAAAATCCATTGAGAAATGTGTATGTAGCAGTGGAATGGCTTTACAGTTGACAGTGATACAGTTCCTGTGTTCAGGGAACGTATGTCCTAATAAATCCTGTATCATCACTCTAGCTGATGAGACAGTGCTTGGGCACTTAGTAATTCTTCAGAGGGCAACATGTAGAATTGTGACCTAGTGGTATGGCAAATTGTAACAGAGGCTGGGATTTTCTAAACCTCTGAGAGTTACACGCCTCTCCATGACTTAATTTTATGGTTTGGGAGTATTATGGCTAAAATCTTTTGGAAGTCCTCCAGCTGCACGCAGTGGCGGAGTGGGAGAGATGAATGTGTCTGCAGAGTTTGGTGTTCGGCACGGGTAGGGCGAGATCCTGGGTGTCTTACTTTGGCTCTGTTGCAGGTGGAGCGAGAGAAGGCCATTCTCCTGGCCAACCTCCAGGAGTCTCAGACGCAGCTGGAGCACACCAAGGGAGCCCTGACAGAGCAGCACGAGCGAGTGCACAGGCTCACGGAGCACGTCAACGCCATGAGGGGGCTGCAGAGCAACAAGGAGCTGAAAGTTGAGCTCGACTGTGAGAAGGGCCGAGACTCCGGCGAGGAAGCGCACGACTACGAAGTGGACATCAACGGCTTGGAGATCCTAGAATGTAAATACAAAGTAGCTGTTACTGAGGTGATAGACCTTAAAGCAGAAATCAAAGCCTTAAAGGAGAAATATAATAAGTATGTGGAAAACTACACTGAAGAGAAGGCCAAGTATGAGAGCAGAATCCAGACGTACGATGAGCAGGTGACAAGCCTGGAGAAGTCGACCAAGGAAAGCCAGGAAAAAATGGTCCACATGGAAAAGGAGTTACAAAGGATGACAAGCATAGCAAACGAAAACCATAATACCCTCAACACTGCCCAGGACGAGCTGGTGACGTTCAGCGAGGAGCTGGCTCAGCTCTACCACCACGTCTGTCTGTGCAACAACGAGACCCCGAACAGGGTCATGTTGGACTATTACAGGCAGAGCAGAGTCACCCGCAGCGGGAGCCTCAAAGGGCCGGAYGACCCTCGAGGTCTCCTTTCCCCACGGCTTGCCAGACGGGGGGTGGCATCRCCCGTAGAAGCCAGGACCCCGACCGACCAGGTGACGAAAGAGGCCGCGGAGCCCAGCAAGGAGCAGAGCCCGACAAAAACGCCCTCCATTTCTCCTGTCATCACAGCCCCCCCTTCCTCCCCCGTCTCGGACACCAGTGACATCCGCAAGGAGCCTATGAACATCTACAACCTCAACGCCATCATAAGGGACCAAATCAAGCACTTGCAGAAGGCTGTGGACCGGTCRCTGCAGCTGTCGCGCCAGAGGGCCGCGGCCCGCGAGCTGGCGCCCATGATCGACAAAGACAAGGAGGCCTTAATGGAAGAGATCCTGAAGCTGAAATCGCTCCTGAGTACCAAGCGAGAGCAGATCGCGACCCTGAGAGCAGTGCTGAAAGCCAACAAGCAGGTAAGATGCTAATAAAGCACTCAGGACAGTCTGTTATTTATACAGGCCKCTTGGAAGCTTTCCCAGGAGTATTTCGGAGGAGAGATTTTACTCACGGGTTGTTTAGCCTCTCACTCAATCACGGCARGGGCAGACCTTTGTTCTCTCCCTCCCAGCCCCCTCTTTAAGCACTTTACTTCTGCTTTTCTCAGCACCCACCATTCACTCAGCAGAGGGGYGGGCGGGGACCAGCTACTGCCCAGGCATGTTGCTGGTATTATCACAARCTGATTAAGATTACCAAGATTACAGAATGTGAATGGAGAGGCTCTCAGAGGTATGTTCTTCTATTTAAGAGAATAAAACCTTCAAAGTATTATTTTGAATTTTTTCAAATCTCAAGAAAAATTCATCAAGCCGCTTTGTTTTGGATGTTTTGCCAATGAAAAGAAGCTGAAAGTTATAGACCTTGGTATCAAATGCCAAAAGAAATCCATCTAATGCTATGTTTTTCAAGAGTACTGTTAATTTTCACTATATATCTACCAAGGCCTTTGCATCCATTAGATTCCAGGTCTGAAAACACCATAAAAAAAGTTAAATTTAAGCATGCAAATAGTTTTACTTATTTTGGTGCATCTCCTTATGCCCAGAATTAAATCTGAATGCAAAAGGCTGCAGTGGCAGTGTCTTTGTTCCAGGTTGCTTGGGACTTTCCACATCAAAAACTGTCCAGTGATCACCACGTGGGGGCTTGAATCCTGGTTAACAGCATGGCATGCTATTAGTTGATGACAGTGATGGGATTTCAGAGTTAAAATTCCCAAGAGTCAACTACTCTGAAGTTGCAATTTCAAGTTTAATTGATTGTTGGATCTGTAACTGCATTTCTAGGGTACTGGGGATTTTTAAATTGCAGCAATATTTCAACATACATTGAGTCTTTTACARCATTTCCCCCCCTCTGATACAACACATGTTAAATATTAACTCCAGTTAATTAAATACCATCTCTAGCTAAGCAATAATAGCTCTAAGAAATTATATGTGGATTTTCCATGTAATTAAAATGTAATTTAGATGAAATTGATGTATATGGGTATACATTGTGTGATTCCAAATTAAAGATTTTTTCCATTAGCATAGAGCTATCATTCATTTTTTGCTACTGCCAGAAAAACTAGCTCAGTCTTGCTCTTTTATTGCTGTCAGAAATAATGCATTATCCTAAGGCTCACTGAAACAGGGAAGATAGATTTGCTGACTAAGGAGCTGCTATTAACTAATCTTTTATTTATTGGACAGCAGCACAGATATTGGTATCTGTACARTTGGGTACAGAAACCCGCAATACTTGTTCATGCAAACCTGATATCAACTTCCTCAAACTTTCAAGCTAAAAGACATAATAATATAAAGGGAAGGAGAAATTTAAAGTTGGAGAGGGGAAAAGTGATTTATTATGTGCCAATCTCAAATGATGGGTGTATCCCAGGACCCAGCCTCACGTTTGGACTCCTGTTCAAAAAAAGAGGAGTTAAGATTCATCCTCTTGAGGTATTCCTCTTGAAAAGAGTAAGTTTCTAAGCAGCAAGAGGCTGGGGATATTTTTCTCTTGTGAGACCCTTCCCTGGGTCTGGCGTTTTGGACTTTGTTTTGGATTTTGTTTGGTGTTCAGTGAAAAAACAGCCTTGACTAGGGAAGCACAGTTGCTATCTAGTGATGAGCAGTAGTATTTGCAAATAAGCATTGCAGACTGCACAAAGCTCTAACAGGATAAACACAGCAAGATTTGGTCTAAGAAGATGCAAAYCCAAGTCCATGAAAATGGATTATTAAATCAATTGCTCAAGAAAGCAAGGCACACAGATCTTTCTAGCTTGCTTGCTTACCTTGTCTTGATTTATGTATCCATTTGTTCATAGCCATAATTACTGTGTCAGCACCACATTGGTGGAATAAACATTAACATGTAGCATAAATGAGAAAGTAATATCAAATTAATGATGCAGTCAGTTTTAGGACYACTTCAATAATGGGTTTGATTTCGATTTCTAATAGGAATCAGAAAGCAAAGCTGCCTATGAGGGGAACTTAATATCCTGAAGTTCTGATGGAAAGTTGATCAGTTGTTTTCATAGGTAAATAGTTTGATGAAAAGGAATTGAGTTAGCAAGATCTTCACGTCTGCATTGGCAGTAACTATGGTGTCTCCAGCTCCCAWAACTGAAATACCCATAAAAGTCCTTCAGAAAAAATAACTTGATAACCCCAGATATGTAGAATCTTATCTCTACACAAATGCCCTGGTATTATATGGACAGAATACAGTAGAGTTTCCACTGGAAAAGCAAAGCTCGATGAAAAGACCTGGTACCATGTACAACTTCTGCACTGAAATTACAGACTAGTTTTCTGCTTTCTTGTGTGAAATAAAAAAAGCACTTACCACTGTAGGATTTAATATTTATTAACAATTTTCTTAGCTGGTCTGCTTCTCACACTGCTGATGTAAATTACATGGGATACAAGGTCATCTTAGAAGATGAGATTTGTTGATGGATTGCAGGATGAAGGTGGCAACCTTTGGGCAGTTTGGGCAAACATCTTTTCTGTAAGGATACAGAGGGGAATAAAAAGGACTCTGTTAGTTCTGGCAGTGCTTGAGGTGCTGGGCTCAGGTGTGTGCTCCCCTCAACCCATGTAGCTCCAGGGCTGGGTTTTGGGGATGGGRAGAGTGGCTGAGCTCTGCGTGTTCCCCAGCTCTCTTTTCCTCACTGGTGTTTCACACCCTGCTGGAGTCCAGCTGTTGGAGCTCTCTGCTCCCTCCTGGCCTTGCTGTCAATTCCAGGTGACTTCTGCACAGTAAATGCTACATGAGCCATTAATCCTGTCTCTGCAGGTGGCTGGCTGAGAGCCTGAGTAGTCATTTGCCCAGTTCCTCAGCATGACTGGTCTGGTGAGAGTGTCATTAGCTTCTCTGCTGTCTTATTGCATTATTTAATTCACTGAAGAATATTCACGCTTTTTTTTTTCTGTGTTTTCATCCTTTTTCTTTTGCTCCCCATCTACTTGTGTGTTGATCAGAGGTTGCATCTTTATGTGTAATAAAGTTCTCTGAAATTTCTGATACAATTTTGTACTTATTCACAACTTCAAAGCAAATGCTTCAGAAAGAGCTGTTTAAAAAAAGCRCCAGGTCCTGAGCATCTGCTTCCTTCTGGCACCCATTACTTGGAGATGAAGGCTTTTATTTGCCCCATCCTTCCTGTCAGAGCACTCTCTGAAKGCACTGTTCTAGATTAGCTAAACCCAGATTATCCCACAGAACTGGTTTCAGGCACAACCATACATATATGGCTCAATGGGTACAATTTTGGAGATTGGCTGAGATAGGGAACAAATAGAAATAATTTTGACAAGAGCTGGTGCTGGAGGAAGGGTAACACGAAGCTGTGGCTTCAGTTCACTTTGTCCCTGTTAGTTTGGCGCAGTGCAGCTGTACAGCTCAGGTAACCAGACACTTTGGTGTCCCTGAAAGATGGAGGCTGAGTTCCTCTTCTACCCTCAGCCCCACTCTCCATTTCACATCCTGGCCTCAGGGTTATTGAGGCAAGTTTCTTGTCTCTTCAGGCTCCCCAGACTTTCAACAGATGCTTCCTCAGCTTGCCTTCCCCTTCTCTTGCTAATAAACCCACATTTTTTGTTCATTTTATTTGCTTCTCAAGCAGAGCACTTGTGCCCATTTGTTCTTCACTTAAGAGACTCTCAGAAGGGAGACCCAGGGCAGCCTGCACAGAGCTGTGTTCAGAAGCTTGACTGGTTCATGGAGAGCCATGAGGCATTTCCCATAGGATTTGAAATTTGTGCTGTTTTCTGTATGTTGTTTTATGGGAAACTTTAATAGGAAGAAAAAAACACTTGAATATTTGACACAGTCCTTCCTCTGTTACTTTTATTCACCAAGTAAACTGTATKTCTAAGTTATTTTTCATCCTGTAGTGTTGCATGTCCATTTAACTTAYCTGACATCCAGACTAAAACATAGGGTTCACAATCTGTCTGATCATTGTGCATAGTTTCAGTGATGTGCAAATTACTGTTGATTTATGAGTGTACATTTTTGGACATGGCTGAAAACAGACAACAAGCTGATGATTTTTGCTTTATCCTGCCAAGGCATAGGCTGGTGTCTACCATCCTGCACTGTACCAAAGCATGTATCAGMAAGGCTGAAAAACTCAGAATTGATTTGAATATATCCCTACGTGGTTGATAATTTTAACATGTATTGCTGATGATTTCAAATTTGGATTGGAAAAACGCATCTATTTAAAATGATAGATAGTTACTAATACTGACCTTTGAAAATCTGTTCTCTTAATGTAAATTGGTGTGAAAGTAGAGAAAATATTACTGGTGAGTATACAATTAAAAAAATTAATTATTTTAGTGCTGCTATTTATAACGTTGCTATTTAACAAGGCACAAATGAATAAAGTTGTAATTTAGTAGGAGATTCTAATGTGACCTTTTGTTAAGAGACGTTTTTAGTGGAAAATGTATTGAGTTTCAGAAAACAGAGCTTAAAATAGGTTTCCAACTGTTTGGCCATTACCATCTTTTGTCCTGTCCCCTTGCTGGTTGCTTTAAACTAATGTTCTCCTACATTTCTCTCCCCTGGTGGTGGCTCAAGAACCCACAAGATCAACAGGGGAAATGGATTGCCTACATGAATTGCTGCAACTTCTTATGTACTAAACAAAGTGAAAAAAACAACCATAACCCCTTCTGAGTAAATGTAAAAGAAAGCAAATTTTTCTTAATCTCATTCGAAGGCAATAATTTTAAATATCTCAAGTAGCAGTAGGTATAAAGCCTCTCTAAAACTATGTTGAATAACTATTTTGAATAACTTGAAAATTATACTAAATTCATCGGTAAAGCAGAATGTTCAAGTCTTGCAAAGATAAGACAAATGTAACTGTTAAAAGCGGTACAGTAGTAAACTAAAGAAATTTAATGGATGAAATTGAAAAAAGAAAGAAGGGAGCAGCAAAAATTTAGGAATAGGACAAATAYAAAGCCTTGCTTTCCTGTTAAATGAAAATTGTAATTTATACTTTTTTATTCTTTTTTTTTTTTTGTAATGGTTAAAACTGCTAAAATAATGCTGGTTTGCACAGGAGCAGGCATTGCCAATTCTCAAGCTGCCAGGTCCTGGCTGTCCCTGTGCCCAAGGAAAGCCTCAGCTAGCAGGAGGCTTGAGGCCAAACACATTGATTCACAACTTGGCAGCAGAGGCTGAGCCTCATGTGCTCTGTGTCCTGTTTGCAATGTGGCCTGGGAACACACTTGGTTGTTTATGGCAGCTCAAACAACGTGGTAGCAGGTCCTGTAGTAACTTACTCACTTGCCTCTGTGCTCCACRTACAGCTGCACAGTTTTGCAGACACTCAAGGTGCTGGGCTGTTGCCAGTTGCYATTGAAATGGGCTTTGTCCTTTCAGCTGCTTTCTCCTTTTCCTGGTTTCATGGAGCACAGCTTAAAAGAAGGTTGCGGGGTGCAGTACAGTGAAGATCAGGTTTAGTTTCTTTTGCTGTGTGAATGAAAAAGGACATCAAAACCAAAATCAGACATGGCATCTTAGCTGTTCYCAGATCTCTGTCTCATAAGCACGTATCTTTGTTTGTGTTTTTAGACAGCTGAAGTGGCACTTGCCAATTTGAAGAATAAATATGAAAATGAAAAAGCCATGGTGACTGAGACCATGACCAAGCTACGGAATGAACTAAAGGCTTTGAAGGAAGATGCAGCAACCTTCTCATCCTTGAGAGCAATGTTTGCAACCAGGTAAGGGAAATGGTGTCACCATCTGGCTCAGCACTGTAAGAGTAAATCTGTGTGTGCTAAGTGAGGACAGACTTAGCTGTGTATGTTGGGTGCTTAGAAGGGTAGAGAAATTATTTTCTGCCCRGTCAGAGGTTTGCTGGATGAAGGTGAATGAGTCCTAGAATGCACACTGTGCAAAACTTGCAAGCTTTCGAGTGCTGCTGAGATGYACGTTGTGGAAAATAAAGCTGAAGAATAGCAATGTCAATACAACCTTGAGTAAAGTGTTATAAATGACAATACATRCCTCCRGCATATTTGCATTTAAAGGGTTTTYTAAAGTGAAAATCAAATAGTAGATTTATGTGGCTGATTTTCCCATTCAGAAGTGYGCARTGATTCTGTCATGTAAMGCTATYGCATGGTTAATGATGATCTTCAGAATCCCATGTTTTCATTACAATGAGATTTATTACTTACCTGTAGTAAAATCTATTTCATCAACCAGCCTATGCTGTARTCCAGCGCTAATAATTGTAAAGCCACTGTAATTTCCCACTCCAGCATAAATTGTTATTTTCTCCCACTGTGATGTTCAATTTATTATCTTTTCCTTCACAGCATAAAAGCTTCACTTATCTTCTGTAACATAGTTCCTCCTGGCAGGACAGTAATTAATCAACTTTCATCTCTCCTTCTCCCACATCTTCTGAAGAGCTTTTGGTTTTACACAGAATCACAGAATTGATTAGGTAGGAAAAGACCTCTGACATCATCGAGTCCAGCCTATGACCCAAYGCCACCTTGTCAACCAGACCATGGCACTGAGTGCCACATCCAGGCTTTTCTTAAACACTCCCAGGGCTGGTGACTCCACCACCTCCCTGGGCAGTCCAGTCCAATGTCTAATCACCCTTTCTCTGAAGAAGTTCTTCCTAATGTCCATCTAGACCTCCCCTGGCGCAGCTTAAAGACTGCGTCTTCTCGTCTTAGCTGCTTTTTAAAAGGTTATCTAAAAATATTTTTTTTAAAGATCCAACATTTTCATCAATAAATTCTTAATTCACAAATACACAAGCAAATTAGTATCCYAAGGAAATTATTCTGTTATATCAAGACTGTTTTTTTCCCCCTTGTGGTCAAACACAATGCAGATTTCTTGTTTGTGCTTTAGTCCATAAATGATAAGACATCTTTGTGCCTCATGCACAGCACCTCTCTAGTGCTCCCTGCAGTACATAGGTGCCATGTCACCACTTCCAGTCTTCTAGGGAGCTTTGTTGCTTGGTGACAGTGGCAGCAGCAGCTGGGACAAGTGGGAAGGAAGGAGAAGGGGCATTTATATGTCATGACATTGGTGCTGTGTACGAATTCATCATAGGTCCATCGTCAGAAGAGTGCGTGTAGTGACATAATGGAAACGAAGACCCAGCTCAGCAGGTGGTGTGAACCAAGGTAGCCTAATTGATTTCTTTGGCATCTAAAGGGTTTTTTCCAGAAAGGAAAGTCGCGTGTGGGTATTGGAAATGTGTGTGTTGATCTTTCCTTGCAAGCTCCTTACTCTAGGAGACACAGGACTGTGTTGACTCTGTAAGACCACGTGTAAGGTGGGTAACTCCAGAGCAGAGGAGTGGCATCGTGAGCATAAAGCAAGCAAGGCTCTTGCACGGAGCATAAATCATCAACATATGAGGCAACAGTAGTTTGCAAAGACTTGGAAGTTAATTAAAGGGAATGTTAGATTGTTGGTGTACTGAATGCTCCTTACCCTGAGTGCAGACTTCTGTTAGGTTTAAGGTGGGAAACAGAAGTATCTCTTACATGAGAATTAGACTTCAATGGTGCCACTCATCCAGGTACCTTTTCTAGATGCCTTGTGTGTAGGATGCAATGAAACTTTCATTTCTCTTCTATGAACTATGAAGGGAGTCTGTGTGACTTTCTACTGTTAGTAGAGATAAACCCCACTCAGAGCATTTACTGCTGTTGTTAAACTCTATGTGGTAATGATTAAACACTCCTTGGATGGCCTATGGAATGTATGCCCTTGTACTCCTAAGTTTTGCCCAGTATTTTCTGAGCACAGTTATAAAAAATTATTCACTACAAGGTCTTGCACATCATTATGTTCCTATAGATTTTTCTGTTGTAAAATATTAACTTTTCTTCCTTAGCATGGAGTGTAATGGCCTTTATAATTAAATCAATCTTCCTAAATGGTCAAACCATTGACTCATTCCAAATAGTCCATTTGTAASAGCATTTGTCTAAATGACAGACAGTTGATATACTCTGCAAGTCTGTTGAAGAAGAGAAATCTGTTTGAAAATACAAGGCTGTAAGATTTTCATGCGGCAACATTAGATGCAGTAGTAACCTCCAGCATAAAAAAGCAATTGTTTAGTCTTTAGTTGACTGAAACAGTGGTTTCTGTGGTTATAGTACATCACATGGTACTCACTCCTGAATTTATACCATAGGGAAATCATCTCTCTGATAGCAGCGATGTATTATAGATCTGAAAATGATTGCATGTACTGTTTGATAGAACAATGTCCTTTCTCCTTGCATAAACCATCCTTTTGGTCCCCAGATGGATGTTCATTCTGATGCTGAACTGTATGGTTTCTTCCTCAAATACACCGGATAAAGGTCATAGCACTCTTATAGGTTATAAGGAGAGCACAGCACATCTCTTTCTGGTCTGAATAGCAAAGCTGACACTTTTCTCCAAGGCTGCCCCATGCAGTAGGCAGGAGCCCTCCTTTCTCTGTGTTTTTCCTGTTTTTCCCTGACACTTGTTCATCTTTCTACACYTTAAGTTCTTTCTTCAGTTCTTCTGCCTCTCAAAAGTCCTTCTGTCCYGCTTGTCCCTCTAGTTTTGCTCTTTTTCCTTCCAGAACATCTTGTTTCCCTGATTCAAAAATCTCTGAGATTCGGATCTCTACAACTTCTTCCTTCCCTTTTCATGAGCCTTGTGATCCTTTTCTGAGATTTATTTACTTCAGACCTGTCAAGAATATTTCCACAAACACCTCTCTTAGAAAAAGAAAGCAACAGAGTATAAAGTCTCTTCTGYGGGATGGAAGGGGTTGGCAAAGCAGAGTTGAAGTTTCTGTTTGATTCCAGGGCCGTGTGCTGCCCAWCAGATTTGCAGCTCCTGCCTTTAGCCTGCTTTTTTCATCCTGGGCTGCTTCTGGTATTCCCAGAGAAAACAGTAGGAGCCTTTCCTGCCCCTCCTGTTGTTTCCCCTCACTCTAACCCTGAGTTGTTGACCCAGGGTGAGAGCTGTGGGAGCGTGAAGCAGCAAGCAGCACCCATCCAGAGGAAAAATAAATAATRAGTTATTTAAAACATTAGTTTTCCAGTCTAGAGTAGGGGTGTTGCCCTGCGAGAGGAAGGGAAGTCCTGTGCTGATGGAGAGAAGGAACTACTTTTAAAGCAGGATCCTAAAGGGATTCAGGAAGCTAACTTCACTGAGTGCCTACRCTGCTTTCTTTCCCAGCTTAGACAGAGATACTTAAAAGGAGAGAGYAGGAAATATTACTTGTGATATTGCCATAGTCCTGACACTGCATACATGGATTTTATTCTTCATCCATCAGAATGTTTTCTTATGATTAATATTTAAAGAAAAATGCAGGCTGAAGAGATGGACTAGGAAGATTGGACAGGTCCTGGAGATGAGAAAACATTTGTGAACAGCAGAGAATTACGATTACATGGTTAGAGCAGAGACCTGTCACTGTCACTGTCGCTGGGTTTCAGCTCAAGCTCTGCTATGATTTGTGCTGCCTAAATTACACATAAGCCTGATTTGGTATTTGGTTTACATTCCTAGACGAGAGGGATAGATGGAACCAGAAATCCCTTAAAATCCTATATAAGCTTCTTGGATCAGTTCATACAAAATAAGTGGGCTTATGTGTCTGTCTGCTTCCTTTCTGAGACGAGAGAAAGGAGAAATAGGTGAAACCTTGACTTGTGCTCTGACTATAAGTAGACCAGCAGACAGCAAGAAAACAATGCTGTTTATTTAATAGTCACTAGCAGCTTACAACCTGTCCTGGGGCAAGAGAGAAACTGGGAAGGAGTTCTGACTCAGAAGGACATAACCTAACTTTTGGTATGACTATTTGAGCCCTCTGAAAGACCCATGCAGAGCCCTGGAGCATCCTGAAGCCCTGCAATGGTCTCTGCAATGCCAGAAGTCATCWTTCTTAGGAGCTCTTAACCTTTTTCTTTTAGGAGCTCCTTAACYTTTTTCATCCTCCTGTGAGACTTTATCAATGTTTATCAAATGTATGAGTGAAAGGCAATATGGATATGTGTAATGCTTTTTTCTTTTTTAATTGGAAACACTTCTCTTTTTATCCCACACTTGTGCATAGCTGGGAATATTTCAGTGAAGGGAAATGCTGTGGCTGCAGGCAGTAGTTACCTCCCACTACATGGAATAACCTTCACTGCTACAAATTTCCAGGAGATCTGAGGCTGCTAATTCAGCAGTTTCTAAAGTTAATTAAGGCTTTTACTTGGGTGATTTAGGTTTAACCTTTCTGAACATTGTTTCTCAAAAAAAAAAAAAAAAAAAAAAAGAGCTTGAGCAACAAACCCCAGAGACAATGGCCCATGTGTTTGTGAAAAATAATAAGAAACTTCCAGTCATGGTGAAGGTCAGATGACTGGAACCACCCAAACACTGCAGTGAACTACCAGAAATGTGGGGTTGTTGTAATGGGGACACTTCTAGGAAGGACATGTAATTAATCAGAACAGTTGGAAAATGTATTAACAGGATTGGTTTTGTCTCAAGTATGAGACCAGRTAAGAGCATCCAGCATACCCAGATCTCTTGAGCCAGTTCATAGCAGGTTTGTCTGAGTCTGCTTTAGTAATATCCACCTTCATGGCACTTATGTTTCTTAACTGTTCAGTTGTGCTGTTTTACAAATCCGATGCGCAAATACCAAGAACGCTTTCTAARGCCTGAGCGAAATCAATCTTTTTTCAAAACCAAAATTGATTTATTGGCGTATTAAAGCAAGGCAATTCGTTCCTCTACTGGCAGTGTGCCACAGGTGTYACTTTTAAAAAATTTCAACAGAAATATTTGGAAAGAAAAGGGATTGACAAAGAGCAAAGCAGGAGAGAAGAAGAGACATGGATACAAGATCCATCTGGTTACAAGAACAAGTCTTTAAATCTCTCATAACACAGRCATTAAAGTCAATTAATTTGAAATAAGAATTGCTGTAATATTCAGAATGCTGATTTCATGTCTCTGTCAAGGAAACTGGCTTAAGCATCAACAGACATCTCATGGCTTGGAGCAGAAATAGGTGTGCAAGTTGGCTTTAAGCCAACCAGCATTTCATAAATATCTCTTTTCCTCAAGGCTTGGGTAGCARCAATCATGCTTACTAAGGTCCTGTAGAAGAAAGATAATACTGAAACTGTAGATGAAGCTGTATCTGATTTAGTAATTTTGCTTCCAGTGCCTGAGTTGTTCAAAAGGAGAGTGCAATATATATGTGTTTGTGTGTAAAGAATAACTACCTACACATTTTCAAGTAGATTTTGTTTCTGTTTCCCAAGGGGAAGATTAAAGTTTCAGAGAAATTAGTTTCATCCCTCACTTTGCAATAATTCAAAGGTTTATTGCATCACACATTTTGATAAGGACAACTAAAATAATTTTCTATGCTTGCTTTCTCTGAGTGCTACTGAWAAAGTTACATCCTCATACATTACACAATTGCAATTACACAGCAGAGCTACTTAGATTGGTAAAGATCTTGTGGGAAGGAGATTTGGTGAAAGCTGAATCATTCAACATGAAAAATCCTTGGATGTTGCCACAAATGTGTRATGGTCAGACAGTACTGCTAGCTGTGAATCCTCTCACTGCTGGGACATGTTTATTTTTATTGCTCTTGGTTCTTTGCAATTAGATGCTCTATTGCTAACAAACTGAAACGATTTCACTTCAAAAAGTGTCTTAAGAACATTCTGAAATGCCTTGCTTCTCATGTTAACTTTAGGAATTATTGCTTAAAGCAGAACTAAATCGAATTTGGTCTTAAATGCTAACAAAATCATAAGAAAGGTGGTTTTAGTTCTCAGAGATCTAAAGCAAATGAAAAGATGATTTTTTTCGTGTGGGTAAAAGAGGCTGAGGATTAAAAAGGAGTAGGTGACCATAGCAATGAACACCTGAGCACACCTCCAAGAGACTCAACAGTAAATTTGAAATAACTTTCAGGTGTGGGGTTTCCTGAATAGTATCTTTTTAATCAGTTAATGGGTTAAACTAAGGGTTTCTAATTTCAAGAAATCTGATATATCAAGTGTTCAAACTACTTGTGGTCTTTTTTTTGTAATATTTTCTTAAAGTGGATATTACTGTCTGTGGAAAATAGTATTATCTAATTAGTAGACATTCTTATCCATGGTGATTTACCATCAGAACACGCACCCAAAATTGTTATTTGTGGTCTAAACTGGAGACAATCCCATACCTCCCCTCCAATTGCTTATCTCATCAGAACCATATTACATTGTCATAGACTACCCTGTTAATATAGACCCAGATTTTCTTGCTGAATGGGAAGTGCTGGTATTCAGATCCAGGTCGAAATTTATTCCAAGTGGGAACAGAAGWATTCAGGCTGCCTGCTTCCAGGATTAGGGTCAGGCAAAGCTGGGCTCTGAATCTGCCTCTGTAACTGCAGGCCAGGAACGTGCTCGCTGGTAGAGCTGGTTCTTGGAGCGTTTCCCCAGACTGGTGCCTTGTTTTTCCGCAGGTGCGATGAGTACGTCACCCAGCTGGATGAGATGCAGAGGCAGCTGGCGGCGGCAGAGGATGAGAAGAAGACGCTGAACTCTCTGCTGCGCATGGCTATCCAGCAAAAACTTGCCCTGACCCAGCGACTGGAGGATTTAGAGTTCGACCACGAGCAATCCCGACGCAGCAAAGGCAAGCTGGGAAAGAGCAAGATCGGCAGCCCTAAAGTAAGTGAGGAGGCATCAGCCACCGTGCCAAGCATAGACACTTTCCTCCTGCATAGTCAGGGCCCACAGCAACCAAACTTACTGGTCAGCAGTGGCACTCAGAGGAAAAGGTATGCATGCAGTGATCTTTACAGTACAGTGCAGTAGCCAGACTTTCATTAAAGTCGTTCACTGAATTGTAAACGTAATGATTCCTTTTCTTATTTTTATTTTTTCTTTCCATACTTTGACTGGGGAGAAGGAGGTGGGGAGGATATGAGTATGGAATTCAAAGCCTGGCAACATGAGGTTCTGATCCACCTACTCACTGTTATTTCCTCCTTCTTAATGCAGTGTTTTGAACTATATTCTGTCAGTGTCTCAGTGCATCTTGTATGTCTTTGATATTAAGTGTGAATGTATTTTCTTTAACAAGTTTACTTTAAGTTTTCCTTAAGGTTTTCCGTAATGAGCATCTGCAATAAAAAAGGGATTGTGCTCTATGAGCGTTTCAGTGCTTAACATGAAAGAAACTGCATTTCTTTGTTAAGCTCTGGTGCTCACTTGTTCTTTATCAGTGCGAAAAGAATATGGATGTGTTCACTCAGATCAATTTTTCTACATGGGAACAAGAAACTTTTTGAAGGGGGATGGCTGCCATTCATAACCTAATGCAAATATTTTGCTGTTCAAGCAGTGAGTTCTTGTCTTGTGGCTGCCCTGCCAAAACTCTGTAGGTGTGGGCATCTCCATGGTTCTGAAGATGAAGAGGACTCTCAGTTAGAGAAGTCCTGCACAATCATCCCCTTTTCTTGTATGCTCTAATCACAATGCAAAACCAAAAGAACATTCAGGGAACCTTGCACATGTGGACTCCAGGATGCTGAAATATARCTCAACCTCATTTCCTCCTTCCCTAAGGTGAACGAGGATTTCCAATGCAGGAGAGGTGTCCTGCTCTGGAAATGACATGGGGTGTCAAGGCTAGTTGGTTTTTACCTGTTAAGCAAGTTAACATGATGTTGTCATTCGTGAGGCTTTGAAAGGTAATTAAAGTAAAACTCTTTTGTTTCCATATGTATTTTTCTTGGATCTCCTGCAAGACTATTCTCACCTTCCCTTTGTGATCAGAGCCATCCCAGGACTTCAGGGACCTACCTCCAGAAATTATTAAGAGCCCCCCCTCATCCCGCCTCCACAGAATCATATCTTCTGAGGGGCCCCCCTTCCATGAGTGAATTCATCCATGGGCACCGTCTCAGCAAGGAAAAAAGGTTAACCGTGGCCATACCAGGTAAACATTTTTTCCTTGGGTGCATGTGGTGCTGAGTGGTTAGCAGAGCAGGGGACCCTCCCAGCACTGCAGATGCAATCTAATTTGGGCATCTTCTTGAAAAGCAAAATGTCTCCTCCTGCGTCACCTGCGGCAGGGGATGACATTCTGCCGGCAGCGGCCCAAACTGGTTTCAGATGCAGTGGGGAAGGTCCTGCTGTGGTATTAGTGGGTGCGGTCCCACTGGCATCCACAGAGGCTGCACCCCTGTGCCTGGGTGGGGCTTAGGCTGGTGGTGTGTTGGTAGCCCCCTGGAAGGCACAATCCCGATGGGATGGAGGAGTCAGGTGTGTGAGGACCAGCGAGGGAGCGGCTGGCAGTGTGCAGGAGCCTCTGCAGCRTCTGTCTTCTGCTCACCCTGGAGTGTTCTGTCAGGTTTTTCTGCAGGGTGATGTTAAACTCACTGAAGGCTTAATTTATACAAATTGAGCCATAAAGTTTATCTTTGCAGGAAGCTTTTGCTCTTAATTTCCTGCCAAAATGCAGTATCTGCTTCGAACGGGGCATAGATAGGACATGCAAACTGGAATGCCATTTCAAAGGGGTGATAGCTTTCTTCTCCTGACAGACAAGCTAATAATTTCTTATCTTCTGCACCCAAGCAGAACCTTTAGCCTTTAACTGTGCACAGTCTTGTCTGGTGGTAGTTTTTTTTCATTCTTTATTTTGAAGTATGTTATACACAAAAAGCATTAGTAGAAAATATAAAAGTTAAAACCCACAAAGCGGTTTCTGCTCAAGTCAATGTTTATTCTGGGAAGCTGAGCAGTACCCTATAGTATGTTGTATTTCTTCYCAAGTGCCATCAGTGTCACAGCTGCCTGTGAGTAGTGCCATGCAAGTGACACCCACTCAGGGGACAAGTGTAAAACTGCAGAGAGTCTAAACAAGACATTCTCCTAGGGAGTGTTGCAGTAAATAAATCAGAGAGCTGTCTCCTGAGGAGAAAAACGTGGGAGTGGGGGGAAAGAAGCATCTGATAYCTCCTGGAACATTATGGATGTGTGGACCACAGATTGAGAAACACCAACACAGTCTTTTTCTCCAGTAACAGAGGCCAAAGGATGAAGCAGCCTGAAAAGTAGAATTGTCAGAAAATTATGTTTTCTGGAGTCTCACCTGTCACTTTAGGTACATCTCTACATATTTAGAGTGTAAGGGTCTTGAGATAGGGTCACTGATTTATGTTACAGTTGTCCTTATGAATGTACAACAGTCTCAGCTTTCTGAATGCATTTGTCACAACTTTATGCCATCACATGGCCTTAATCTCAGCCTGTGGGACTGACAGGTTCAAGCCTGAGATGTTTCTGACCATTCAGATTCCAGTGTTGGCAGGACCATGTTAGAATCAAGCTGAGGATTAAGTAGGGAATTTTTCATCATTGTTTTTACCAGTTTCTGGAAGATTTCTTACCGTTGTTAACAGATGAAAGGAATCCCACCAAGTAGGATTTTTTTTTGCCATCTGTCTAATTATCTGTTTCCTGAAAGTAAAGAACAGTGAAGAATGTTATTCTGCTGCTTTTATTGAGAGTGTTTAAAAGCCTTGTATCACAAAGAGCTTCTGTTCTCAGATGATTTGTGCAGTCAAGCAAGCCAGCAAGAAATGTAGCAACCCACACCTGCTTCTTCCTCAGAGAGGGTGCAAAGGAGCAGCATTCAAACCCAAACACTATAAGTGTAGCTTGGCTTAAGGCTGAGTCCTCAGGGGTGGAGTAAGAATGAATCAAACCTACATTAAATGGAAACACCTTTTGGGTTTTTTTCTTTGGATTTTTGTGAACTGTTTCCTTCACAAGAATATTTCACCCATGTGATGTGAGGGCTTCCCTGTCCTGCCATTAACTCTCAGTGTTGTGGGGAATGGGAGGCATTTGATAGAGACCAAGAGCCAAAATAACTGAAGTTGGTAGAGGGAGAAACAGGGCGGGTTCCCCTGCCCCATGCACCCCATGCAGTAGCAAGCTGTGCCTGTCTTTCTCTTGCACCTTCTTCTGGACCTGRTCCTTGGCAGGAGAGGCTGCCTTCACCATGCTCCAGCCCCAGCTTGGGCTGCTGCTGGATACCTGGAGAGGCAAAGCTGGAATGCTTTTGGCTGCCTTCTTCAGAGGAAGACCAGCTGAGCTGAAGACCTCTCGAGAAAAAGATTGTCATTTCCTGCTCAATTTCCATTTGAATGCCCTCAGCTTTAAATTAGCATGCGTGTACCTCTAAAAACGAGCTGCGACAGCACGACTTGATCTGGGCTTTCTAATTGAACTAATAGCTCTTAACTGCCCGCAGGGGCTAAAAATACCACTCGGGCCTTTTCCAAAGTATCACATTCCATTTCTCCTAGCTAATGGTATGCATTTAGCTTCGTTGTGTGTTTCTTCCTGGCTTCTGTTCTGCTAACAGGTATTTTTACACTTTCAAGTCTTTATTCTTCTGATGACAGAAGCAGCCACTATGTGCCCAGCACAGTTCCAGCCTACCTTTGCATGTGTTTGTTTTCATAACTACATGAAAAAGTCAGGGCATATAGAAAGCCTAATGCTGGGTTTGACAGTGTGTAACACTATGAAAAATGACCTTCCCTTTGCAGTTGTATTCAAACTCCTTGAATATGAAGTCACTAGGTACCTCTTAATATACCACAGTCCCAAATATAAAATATGATTCTCTCAACCTCTTCAAGAAGAGAGCAAGAAAAAAAGGTCTCCTGCAGTATCTGCTTCAACATCACTCTTTTCTCTGTCAGATACTTTAGCACGGAAATTCCAAACGTTGAACATAAAGCTCTGTTATTTTAGCTTAAAATTAAATCAAGATCCTTGTGTAGGAGATGTACCTGAAGAAATCCCAACAGGTTGTGAGAAGGACAATAACCAATGGCTGCAGTGTTCTGACTTAAACAGAGTCGACAACAAACCAACCTGAGAGTCTCCTTTGTTGCAGTGCCCTCCAAACAAAATGTGATAGATGCTTCTTTCCCCTATTTTCTTGCATGGTATTTAAAATCCCACAGAGGAAAACACAGTAGGAAGTAAAATATTTCATCTTTTGAAGGAATACAGATCATAAGACCATAATGGAGCAATCATTTTCCTTTTAGAGAAATCTGTACAGTCGTATATATTTTATTTTATTACAATAGAAAAAGGAAAGTAGCAGCCTTAAAATGTGACAGATTTCTCTCAAATTCTAAGACCAGCTGAGGTCAGATGTTTGATTGACACAAGCCAGGCTAGCCCCAAGGATTTCAACAGAGCCATGCTAGTTTACTCCAACCCCAAGTTTTTGTAGTGTTTAGATTTTGTTTTTCTTCATTGTTACAAGACCATTTCATAAATGGCTCTTCTAAAAACCTATAAAAAACCCCCCCCAAAACAACACTGCAAAATTAGTTACTTTTGTGGAGTTGCTCATTTCTGAAAGCACATTAAACCTGAAAGCAGGCTTGCTTTTCAGCTGTCTTTCAAGAGTGATTTACAGCCTGGCATTTAATTCCCACAAGACGAGACTAATGTGGACGATAAAGACAGCACAAAGAATGCCACATAATAGTATAGCAACTGCTCAAGAACTAAGCTCACCACCTACCATACATAATTAAGAGTATATAATAGTTACTCTTATTATAAAAGTAATCCAGGATTAATTTCTGATGTAGCTCTATGCTTACAGGCAAATCAAATATGAATCACAATATGATACAAATAACTAGCTTTTGTTTGTTGGTTTGCATTCTTACCATAAAATGTAACTTAATTTATAAAAGCTCTGCCCCACAGGAAATTCCTGCAGAGTGTCACCAAGAGCTAACTTACAGCATCTGTAGGTAGAAAGTATTTTTTAAAACWAACAAGGAAAATGGGAATGAAAAATCTCAATACCCCAAATGCTGAGGTCCTAAGAAGTCTTGTAATTAAATCTTTAAGCTGGAACTCGAGGAGAATGGCTTAAGAGTTGTCTTTGCTACTTGCCCTTTACACTGGAAGTGGTTTAACATGTGAAGAATAGGTAAAAAACCTGGGAATGCATTGATCTGTTTGAGGTAGCACAAACACAGTTTGACACAACAAGGAGCAGAGGGTCTTCTGAGTAGGGTGACCTTTAGTGTTATAGGGGGTTAAGGGCTTTTGATAGGCCCTGTGAGATGTCTCCTGGCTCAAGGGATGAGGAATACACTGTAAGGATATTTTAATTGKTTTTTTTCTKTCTGGATTTTGAGCTTTTTTAAAGYGTAGTGTTTGGGTTGTGACTTTCAGAAATATTCTATGAAAGGTTATTTTCTGTGTAATCAGAAGCTCAAGAAGTATTTCTGTTTAAATAACCTTAAAGTGGAACWTAACATGTTTGGCAAGATTGTTTGTTTCGGCTCCTCCTTCTTGCTGCTTCACCTTGTTTAGGCAGAAAGCACCTTCAAAAGGCATGTTATGAGCAGAAGCCCTTGACAGGAAATGAAGCTGCCTTTACCCTCCTCTTTTGGATGCAGGGGTTGGGAAAATGAGAGGGAGTTTCAGGCTGACACCACTCTGCACAGTGGAGGCTGTCTGGAGACGTGTGCCTGTGTAAAGGTCAGGGAAATCCATTTTTGATAGCAGGTTTGCGTCTTCTTTTATTGTGTGATGAAAAGGGTTTACATTTGAGGTCTTTAACTGCACATTTTTTGTTTGTGTAGGAATATTTTGCTTTTCAGCTGAAGTATTGATATCAGAAAGCTCCTCACAAATTTCTAAGCCTTGCTGCTATAGGCTTTACTTCAGTACCTCAACTTGGCTTTGTTATGCACTTCGCAATTTTGAAACAGCAGGACTGTTAGAAATCTGAACCCAGAGGGGAGCAAAGCTTCTTTTAAAAATGGTTGTGGAAGAAGTCCTTTGAGGAACACTACCAGCTCAGAAATGAATTTTGSAAGGAGGGTGCTTTGTAAATCTTTATGATTGCTCAGGTCACGCAGTGAAGAGTTTTAAATGTTTCTTACTTCTCCTTTGTGAAGGAATTTCATAGATTGATTAAGAGGAAAATCAACACAACTAGGACCTAGATACCTCTTTCTGTGCTCATTTTATGCTAGATAGTTTTATACAGAGTTCAGAACAGTGTGGATTTTTCTGTACGTTAAGTGAAATAGTTTATTTTTGAAAAGCAGGATAGATGGTTAACCAAGCCACCACTGCTATATAAGATATGCAGCCAAATAATATTTAAATAGTTAGGCTAGTTTTCTCTGAATTGTTCACTCAGAAAAGTTTGATTTGATTCATCCAAGCAATCCAAAACATGAAAGTTCTTCAGAACCATTATTTTTTTAAAAACCTCCACAACTTTATTCTGGCAACTCAAATTTAGTCCAAGTGCAAATTGCCCTACGTTTCGTTAGAGATCCATGGATGATTCTTCCGAGTCCTTGGTTATGAGCATGTTGTATTTTTATCTACTGAGAATGTACTTGTGTTGATGATGATCCTGTACCCACAAGATGTCTCTGAGCTTGTGCAACCAGGCAGGCTGTTGTAAGACTCATGCAACATTGGTGTAATTTGTCTCTGTTCTTAATGAAAAATGAATTTTATATGTTTTTAGTAGGATTTTTTAAAAATCGGGTGTAAGGGTTTTTTTAAACCTGAATATGATGCTCTCCACAAAAAGGATAATTCRGTCATTATTTACTTATTATCTGTGTTCTCTTTTTTTTTTTTGTTCTGCATTGTCCTATTTTCTGTGGGTTTTGTAAACATGCCATATTTGTGTATATATGTGTTCATTGTTTAATGAGCGGTTTTAGTGCATATATACAGACATGTGTATATATCTTCCTGCTCTCAGGGCCATGTCCTGCATCTGATATGCTCATTTAGCTGAGCTTGATGAGCATTGCATATTTATGCCATTTCAAGCATGGTGTGTTGTCCTTGTGGAGGCCGTTTTGAATTTGAAGAACAGTGTCCTTGCCAAGGACATTAGTTGGCTGTAACTGCTGAAGAAGTCAGCTGGCTAAATGTACTTTTACCTCTTGGTGCCACTGTGAACAGGACCTTTTCACTCTGTGCTTTTCCTCTCTTGCATTTATTTAGCTTTCCAGTTGTCACTGATGAGACCAAACCCATACATTTCATGCTGATCGATATAATTTAGCTACTTCTATATAATTTAGCTATTATGGCATGAATTCACTGCAGTTCTACAAGTTTAATTTATTTTTTATTTATGGTTTTTTTCACTATATAAAGAAAGTGATTCTGAAATAAAACCTGTTTTTTATAGAATCCCTAATTTGTTTGATAAAACATTTAAAAAAAAAGAGATTGCAGTGAAATCCATGCCTTACTGTTTTATATTTTCATTAAAAGGTTATTGACATTTTTCTCTCTGTATCTAAGCTATGACATCATTGCTGGATGGAATGGTTAATATTAGCATCGTTTGTTGAAATTCTCCAGTAAAATCTTATTTAGACTTCCATTTTTTTCTCACTAAACAGGTATACAGGTGACACATCAAATCTTTAAGGCGTGTTACCAGATATTTGTTGCTTTCTATGAAAATTTTGGGCTTTGGCATCCCGTCCTATCAATTAACTAAAACAGAGATTGAAATATCTTTACAATGTTGGTAACAAAAGTCATCCATCTTTATCTTCTTTTATGACAAGGTTTAATGTGGTTTCATGACTTCCTGATTTTTGCCATCAAATACACAGGAATATTCAGTGTTGTGCTTCTCGCCTCATAAAACAGGCAAAGCTGAAGTGAGCCTCTGTTTAAATCAGGCATGCTGATTTTTTAGCTCTCTAATAGAGCAGTTCTTTGGGATGTTGTGGTGTGTGGAGTAAGCTCACCAGCAATCCTTTAAACAAGACTAGTGTCCTTGAGTGTAAGTATCTCCTTGTCTGCATTTTTTTAGGAGCATAGAACCTTATAATTGTAACTTTTGTTGTTTCTTCCAAAGCCTACTAAAATTACTGTTCCCACTGACTCCAAATTTTGGATCAGACCCTTCTTTATCCATAAAAGAGTGCAAGTATTTTTGCTCTGGATGATTTTGTGACCATCTGAAATGTACCCTTGGCTTATGTTTCCATGGTAAACAACAAGATCAAAGTGTGATGATTTATGTATTTTTAAGACCTTTCTTTTCCTCTTTTGAAATGTTTAAAATGTGTGTCTTTTAGTAAGTACATGTTTCATGAATCATCAGACCTTTCTAAATGTGCTTTTTATGAACKGTGTATAAAAGAAAGGAACCGAAGATATATATTTCAGCTTATGCCATTTCCATTTCTGCTGTGTTACTAACTCACTAGCTTCTCAGTAGATTTAATGAGGAATTATTTAAAGCATTCACAGAAACCATTTGAGAAATAACCTAAACCCATTGTGATAAAGTGTGAAAAGGTCTACAGAGCTGACAAGAAACCTCTTAATGTTCTTAGCCTGTAACTGGAGAAAAATGCATTTTACTAATTTTGTTAATGACGAGGTATTATTTCTTTTTTAAAAGCTATTCTTAATATGAGCTACAGGAAAGGGACATAGCTTTATCACTATACTTTAAGCAAGCAGGCACATTACCACTGAAACACATGGACTGATGGGGGAACAGCCCTCTATTATATTTGGGATAATTCAGGTCTAAAAAGAAAATAYGAGTGAAGTCATGCAAAATAAGGAAATTAAGGGTAAAAGCACTCCATGTAGTGTAGCTGTTGTATAGATGAAAGAACTCACTAGAACATAGCCAAGAAGCCTGACATGTTCTGGAAAACCACTGAATCAGTGACCTACTAAACCATGGCAGTCTGTGCCGTGTGCCAGATAGTGCATGAAGTTGTTAGTGATGCTCCAGGAGTCAGTTTGTAGGAATCACCAGGATAGAYAGCATTTCCCTAAATGCCAGAAGAAAACAGCAGTTAAATTCCCTATCTGCTCTTACTCTTGAGAAGCATTTAATAGAAAGGTCTCTGTTATGTCAACTCTGTCTGATCTTGTCCTAAAGTGCTCAGAGGAGGAGGAGCAGGAGGAGGGCCTGTGTTGGAGCCTGAGTGTAGAACCAGTGGGACATTCCTGGGCCTCCTTTGCAAGAAAAAGAGTGAACATGGGGAGATGACAGGAGATGAGGATTTTAGATGCATCCTACTGCTGGCCTATTGCATCTTAGGGCAACATATAGATATTGGTAGATAATGGGAGTTCAGCAGCATGCTCGCATCTCTTTCTTCAGATAGATTTTAAGAAGACTAAGAAATAAATATAGTGGGAGAATTAATTGTTGTTGTAACTTTTCCAATCAAAAGTAATCCAGGACACTGAGTTTCCTGAATAGCAAGCTTAAGATGTGAGTTACCTGGGTACTTGCACACTCAACGTAGGAATTTCACAGTAGAACATCTTTACCATGAAGTAAACCAAAACTGATACTTGGTTGATACATTTGTCCATCTCCCATCAATGGTCCATTATTCAGTTTAATGGGAACAGAGGTAAAACAGTGGGAAATCCCAGATAACGTGGGTGCTGGAAAATATGCAGGAACTAAGTTTGGCCTGCTAAACTTAATAAAGTTGCCTGTGTGCTGCTGTGCCAGGACAGGGCTGGCTCTCCTGCAGTGGTACAAAGGCTCTGTGCAAGGGCTCAGTCCTTGTACACTGCTCACTTTGCTCACAGGCCAGGACAAGCTGAGTCAATCCTGCTCTGAG
The DNA here is from genome assembly GCA_018881555.1 of Amblyornis subalaris. NCBI lineage: Eukaryota > Metazoa > Chordata > Aves > Passeriformes > Ptilonorhynchidae > Amblyornis > Amblyornis subalaris. The sequence goes on from JACAXG010000024.1 coordinate 3,338,690, forward strand.
CACGCTGGGGTTAATTAGGCCAGCCAGGCTCTGGATGGAATCCCTGGGGCTACTCCACCGTAGTCCTCTCCTTCCAGGGGCAGCTTGCAGAAACACGGAGCTGTGTCCAGTTTTCAGCTGACAGACTGACCAGCTGGGGCTGTGCGTAGGGCAGAGGTAACTGTTATTTCCAGACTCAAAGTGGCCCTGGAAGCAGGAGAAGGGAGAGACTCTTCTAATCTTTGACCTGTGCCATTGTTTGTGGCTTTTTCCGAAGGTAAGTCACAGCTGTCCTCTCACCAGCTGTTCTTTGTGATAACCATTACCTCTGAAAGTTCCTCTTGGCCTTGAGGAAGGTCAAAGTTTTCTTGGCACTCATTAGAAAACTGGAGATAAATTATAAGTGAACCAAGCTAGTCAAATAATGGTATAAACTTATGTCCWCGTCACCCCTGAATATAAACAGTTTGAGGACTTTTTTTATCCTGTCAGATTGCAGCTTGAAAGCATCTCTACAAATCTCAGCAAGGAGGGCAAGAATCTTAGTGCCCTCTGCCCCATTCTTCTTGACATCTCACAATTGTGTTTTGGTTTGGAAATTTTCCTTGTTCCTCACCTTTGAGCAGAGAGRATTGATTTATTGTCTTTGTAGGTCTTGCTCTGTGATGTAACATGTTTTTGCCTCTGCACAACTAGAAGGCTACTGACCTGTTCTTTGCCCAATACTTTCAACTCATGCTATTAACCATTCATTCTTTCCTGTTAAATTGACATTTCAGGGAAGAAAACAATTCATTACCATATTAATGGAAACAGCTTCTCTTTTCAAATAAATTGTCAATAACAGCTTCATAGACATCTTATCAAATTCCTCAAACTTGATGGAGCAAGTTCAATTGACATTGGGTAGTGTAACACAAAGTCAGATACCCTGAAAACTTTTAAMTAGGAAAGAAGGAGTTTCTGCTGGCCTGAAATGATCAGTGGGATGCTAGGGAGGGTTTGTTCCGACRGACTGAAAAAGCCTCTATCTCACATTTTGTCGTAAGTGTTTCTTGACGGCTTTTCATTTATCAAGAACAGATTTTTCCCAATGTTTTCATATCAGAAATGCCAAGTATGCAACAGTACCTGTTGATTGGTTTGTTGTTTGACTCTCAATTTTACCCTTTCAGRTAGAAGGGRAGGGRAAAAAAAAAAAGCTTTTCATTGATTAACTGAATTAAATGCAGTTAAAAGTATGTTATGCTTATCTTGGGATTCTGAGTAGTTTTGGTCTTTGACAGCACTATGTACAGATAGGAATTCACTGGGAGTCAAAATGTGCTGAAATGCTCATTGCAGTGTGCTGGGTCCCGASCAGGTGGGGCTGGAAATGCTTGCGTGGAGGTTTTTCACCGAGGACATTGCTGATGTCAACAGGAGGCAAGCCCATCTCTCAGACACACATAACCCAGAACAGCAGACCTGTTTTGATTAGAGTCACCCAGTTCACAGACTGGAGGGCAGAGCACATCTTGTGACACAAGGGAAATGTGTTGTTTTTGTGGCTGAGCCAAAGGGAAGCACAGGAAAATATGTTTTTTTGGGGTGAGATTTGCTCTCAGCGGATAATTTATAGCAGCACATTCAGTGCTCATGTGAGCAGATGTAGTTTCTCTGAGCCTGGGTTTTTTTAATGCTCTTACATGAGGGGCTGATTAGCCCKATTAGGACTAGGCATTAAGTTCCAAAGGCAAATCAGCAGTGGCTAATCTGTGAGAGAGGAAATCTCTGAGCCCTTTACATCATCATTGTGCAAGTGGCTAAAATGTTTGGAACTGCAAAATTGAAACAGGACTAATGTATAGCACAAGTCAAGCCTCAAGGCTCCAACAGATCCAGTGGTGAGTGTTGTTGGATACTGCCACAGGACTCCGCAGACACAAATCCTGCTGAATTCAGTGAAAACTGACATAGGAATTCCCATGTACAATAACTCCTCTTTGCCTTCTGTGGTTGAAATGATCACTAAAATTCATTTCTTTGTTATAGGTTCATAGAATTGTAAAAGGACTCTTAAATCAGCCAGCCCACCCCTGATTCAAAGTGGTTTATTTCCTCACAGGAAGTGAAGATGATGAGGAAATAAGATAGTCTGTATTTAATAACTTTATTAATAATTTTGTTGGTGGTAGTTTCAGTAGACACACCAAAAGTCTGTTCCCCAAGTACCTTCTACATAAATGACAAACTGTCCTTTCACTCTGTAGCCTGACTGACAGGCCCTGAGATTTGAAAAATACAGGTAACAGCCTTCTTCCAATGTGATTTTAAAATTCTATTTTTTTTTTTAATAAAAGAGAGCGTGTCTTTCTTACCTTGTCTTTATGGCATGTGACATTGACCACAGAATTAGTAAAGACATCTTTGAGASTTTTAACCTTCAGCAGAGTATTTCAGAAAGAAATAAACATTTACTTGATACAGGCAGGAGCTCCTTAGTAGAAAGAAGTCATTTTGTGATTGTCATGACATTAGAGAATAGTGTTATAAGCCCTCCAAAATACTTAAAAGGATTAAATATAGAAGGAATAAAGTTAGCTTGCACACAGCTACTCGGACATAAGTAGATAAGGAGCTTCTTTGAATTCGAAATGTGTCTATGTAAGCCATATGCATTCTGCTTAGCTCTTCCCTAGCATAATCCTCAAAAACTTCACTCCTGGAGGATGTAGGAGGACAATTCAGTCATCTTCAGACATGTGGATCATTAGATCTGGTCCTGATGTGAACGTGAGCCAGATTGCATGGGCACTGCTGGCGCCAGCTAGAGTTGTGTTTCATACAAAGTGAAGGGAGTGTGCTAACACCAGAACAGTTCTTGCCCAGCTTGCAGAATCCGTGCAGAACCTGGCTCACTATCCGTGTGTTCTGCCAAATGTAGCAGATCAAGAKGCATCATAAAATATTTGCACAGTGTTTGAGATATTAGAATAGGATCATAAATCAGGCATTTGTGGTGTTCTGGAAAAGCCTGTCAGAACAATTTCTCTGTATTAATGAAACCTGTCTGCACCTTTTCATCACAGAGCATTCTGTTCTGTATTCTTTTCTCACTGACTACCTTGTCTAAGCTGTCAGGGATGACTTTGCTTTAGACTTCTGTAAACGAGTTTGTTCAGAATAAGGCATTAATTTCTTTTTTTGCATCATTTTCTGCCTGCCGTTAGCTTGGTCTGTCTGTTCCCCAGGCACCTCTTCTTTTAGTTGAGCTTTGTGCTGAAATTGCAGACCCTTCTATTCATGACTCAAATAGATGGGCACTCCTCTTGCACTCCTCTGCTAAAACATGTACTGAGGATTACGGTGACAATCCTGGTAAATGAGAGAGTGGCAGAGTATCCTTTCTCATTCCATTTCTCCTTCCAGACACAATGGTGCCAGCACTAACTGTGCACATATTTTTCTAACCTGTGTACTAGAAAATAGGTCCAAACCTTTCTCCTCTTTGCTGAAGCAGGAGGAAACCAGTGATTTGGGCACACTTGCTTGTACCCACTGGAGGTCAGCACAGATCTTCACAGGAACTARGGAGCAGCACTCTGGGCTGGTATGAAAGGGAATTGTTATAATAGTGGATATGATGCTCACTGTTGCTATGAAGGTGTGTTGCTCTGCAGTACCTGATGTCATCTTAGCACTCTTGACAGCAAATTACTTGCATGTTCTTCCACTTAATTGAGACAAAGAATAGAAGGGGGTTTTGAAAAACATCTACATTGTAAAGAGAAATGATTACTGGTGTTGASCTTTAAGTAGCAAGCAATGGAAAAAAAAAACCAAAATCAAATTCTTTCAAAGTACATGAAGTTCTCTTGTCTCATTTTTAAGTTTCAGGGGAAAAYAACCTCATTCCACCAAAGAGTCGGGTTGAGAATCAGGTCAAAGCAGTCAGGAAGGGCGATAGGTCTGCAAATCCTACTGGAGAAAAAAACGTAATCTCCAGCAGTTTTTCATATGGTCAGAGTTTCACCCATAGATTCTAATGTTCGAAAAGACCCTGATGGCCCTGTTGTCTGACAATCTGAATCACACAGGCAGTGGAATGGGGCCAGACCGCTGCAGGGAAAGTGAGCAAATCTTGAGAGCTGGAAATTGCACTAGAAACTTGTGAGCTAGAAGGCAGGGTTGTCTTGTTCAGCTACTTTCATGAAGCCCCACAAATATTATTAAGTTTAAAGCTGTCTTCATATTTCAAATGTCACATAAAAACATAGCAATGAAGGATTATTTGGCTTTACTGTTATTTAATAAATTAAGAACCATAATACAGGATTGCAAGTGATTTATGTGGAGAGTTCTCTGACAGGGAATTGATAAAATAATCTAGACAGAACAGTGAAACTGACTGTATCGAGTTCTCCCTTTTTCCTGCAAAACCCCCAATCTCACAAGCACTTTTCAGAAGTTGTGAAGACTTTCTTACAGGCTTTTTCTTGAACACAGTAATGAGATGGCATCTGTAAATTTTGTTATATGGATAGAATTTCATTAGATAAATCTGGATTAGCTATATTGACACTTTTCATATTAGATGTGAGCAAAACAACTTCATCATGAGCAGAAGAATGAGATGTACAAGGTTTAAACCCARATGCTGAATACAGCCCATTATTGCTGTCTGTTTAAACAAAAATTTGCCAACGTTAAGGGAAAACAAACAAAAATGCCTCCAGCACTTCTTCTGAAAAGAAGAAAAAGGCAACAGCCAATATTATTGCTATCAGAAAAAAAGGTGTTTCTGTCAGATAAGGCACCAAGAGCACATTCCTCACTAAATCTCTCCATGAGACGCGTAGCCTGTGTACTGCCGTTACTAACCCCTTGCTCTGTAATCTCTCTGTATATATGTCTAATTTATCAGTTTCTTGTAGATTGTCAGCAGCCTGCTGCCTCCATACCGCCACACGGCTCACAACTAGCCAGGGGGCCAGATTGCCAGACTGTCAGGTAAACTCCACTAACTCTCTTCTCTCTGCACACAGCTGCATGCACGCCTGCCAGCCCCCCTCCTCTTCCCGAGACAAAAGCTCCTCACCGCACTTTTTCTCTAACAGCAAACTTCTAACAGCTTGAGGAACAGGGGTAATTTCTGCAGTGACAGCACAAACATGAGTCACAGCATTCGCGCACTTGCTTCCCTGTAAAAATATGGAAAAAATGCAAAGTTGTATCTTCCAGCCCTCATTTGATCTTTTGATGCAGTTTCTCAATAATGCCAAAATGGTTATGATTTTATTTTGTTGCTAGATGAATTTACTTATATGTGTATGCTTCCCATTTGTGAGGCATTTTAGAAGCATTTGTGAGATTTTAGCCGACACGTCTAAGAAAGTTCTCCCTGACCTGGAAACTCAGACCCAATGTAGTCAGTTTTTAAAAGTAAGCTCCTGGTGTCCTTGCTCATAGGTGGTGCAAAGGCCAAATCATGCTTCTGAGATGGCTGAGTCAATCAAGGCACAAACCCAAACCTAAGCAAAGCAAAAAGAGATTACAATAATTTCCTTTATCTCTTCATGGTACATTCTGTGCATATCTTCACTGATGCCTATGCTCTCGTTTGAAATAGGTTACATTATTTTTAGGCCTTTGCCTGAACTGTAGTGACCAAGTTAATGCCTCTCTTTTACTGCCTACAAAGTGGAAGTATCATTACCTTCCTTACTATGTAAGAGTAATATAAAAATTTTCCTGAGAAGTYGGTGTAAGCTCATTGTAACTGATAAGAATCATTTACTCATTTGCCATTTGGAGCTTTACAGCTCATACAAAAAAATTACAAGTTCCATTTAAAATCCTTAAAATGCCTGAGAGATGATGTCTGCTGTATTTTAGATGTTACAGCAATTGGAGATTAAGTGCTTTGGATACATGGAAGTTTAATGTCAACAAGTCTTATTTTAACCCTATTTAATTTACCATCACAAACTAAAGTCTATTCTGTTCCTTCCAGAGCTACTCTCCTGGTGGAGAATATGCTCTACTACCATCCCCCTCTCAATGCTAACAAACAATTGCTTCTGCAATTTAAAAAATTCTTCTCAGAATGGAAGACCTTTCTGATTTACTACTGATGTACATTTGTCTGCAAGCATTACCTTCTGATAATTTAAAAACTGAAAAAACTTCAGATCAGTCATCCTACAAACAACACACCTCACACACACTTAGCTGAAAAACTGACTTTCAAGTGGCTATTGTTTTTTTTACCACTAGATTGATACTCTTCTGGTGAAGGGAAAACAACACACTGCTTTTGATATATTCACGCTGCTGCCTTGCTTGCCTCAGCCACGTACCTGCCCAGCTTCGTGAAGCAGTGAAGCATAGCAATAGATTTAATGCAAGTCAGCATGATGGCATAAGTTGTTGAGTTCTTTAAATAAAGTGCTTTGAATCTGGAGTAAAATTCGAGGGCATTTAAAGAACCGGTTAGACTTACTGAGATTCAGATTTTCTAAATGCAGCAAAGAAGGAAGTCAGGAGCTTGTCCTGCCCTTCCTTACCCTCTGACATTYCCTACTGGGACGGCACCTATGCATTACATCACACGGTAATGCCAAATGAGGCAAATGAAAACCCTGCCCAGCCCTGAAGTGACCCATTTTAAGAGAGAGATATGCTTGTTTTTTAAAGTCTCTAACACAATTCTTGCAGTRATGTGACCTCTAAGTGGCATTTCACTGAGGACTAAACAAGAGCCTGTTAAGACTTGTGATTCACACAGATGTTTTCCCCATCCTGCAATGTCTAATCATGTTCAAACTAGTTAATGTGCCTGACCATAACACAGGTAGATTCACAGAGAGCTTTTCCTCATCCATTATCTATGCCATGATTTTTAAGTGGGACTTGTATAGCTCTGGCATTTTTAGTAATTGCAATTTCAGTGCATAGGCTTTGGTAAATCTCACTAGATAAGCTGTGCACAGTTTCAGGCCAAATGAACCTCCAGGGCACATCTAGTCAATTTATTTTAGCTGTACATTGGTCTGTCTTTTTTGGCTTGAATCTGCATGTTTCAACTAAAACTTGATTGGAGAATCTGTGAGAACTTTCCTTAAAAGATTTTTTAAGGCAAACTGGTGCAACAATGCATGAAAGTCTCACTCTGCCTTCCAGGCATCACCTCAGTTTCTAGGTCCAGGGGTCTGGGGTGAATCCAGGCCTACCCTGAAATTACTGGGTGCTGCCTCCTTCCTAGAATCTGTAGCTACCTGTCTGATGGACTGTATTGGACAGGACTGAAATATTGCCATCAGCCAATATTAAAAAGAGTATGCCCATATTTGGATTGTATTCTGTTGAATGCAGTGAAAACCTCATTTTCGTTATCAGAGGCCAAAACTCTAGACCCAAATTATCTATTAATATAAAACCAAACCCCAASCCCCCAATACTTCAAATTAACTTAATATTGCATTTTTAAAAAGAAATAAYACTTTTATTTTATGGAGTAGGATATAGATCTAAAATAAGGTAAAATATGCAGCCTAATGCATGCAAAATGGTTGCATTCTGAAAATATCACTGGTCTGTTTATATTTTCCTTTRCTGATTTGTTACAGTTACAATCAATGCCAGACAATGTAGCATGTGAGTGACATCYTTAAGACAGAGAACAGAGTGCTTAGGAACACTGAGGGGCTTTGCACTCTATTTTCCAATTGATTTTAGAAATACATGATTAGCATTTTGAGTGCCAGGGGAAAAAAAAGAGCTGCTTAAAACCAGACAATAATACTAATAGCAAAAATTACACAGACTTTATTCATCAGTTGAATGAACAGATCCCCAAATGATGCTGGCATTTAAAGAGATGTTTGCAAAAATGTCTATTAAAACCAAATGTTTTAAAACCTGCACATAACCCACAGGGGGAATGTAACAATATTCTTCCTTATTCTCCTTACTTAGCCAACAGCTTCAGGTTCTTCCATGTCTCTGTCTTGCTTTGTGTTATTAATSTCTACTGCCTGTGACTGTCAATGTGGATAGCTCAGCTCCAGGACCTGCTGCCACGAGCTCCTATACTGCCATAAAAAGCACATTGAATGCCATGTGTCACTTGCTGATTCTGGTGTATTTTTAGTTTATGTACTGCCACAGTAATCTGCATTAATGAAATGGATGAATTGTGTTTCTGAAGAGAGGAAGGTATAACAGCAGAGTTTTAGAAAAACATTTAAATTTATTGAGGCTGCAGGTGATACGGTTATATATRTATGTTGCTATAAAGATGCCTGATACTCTTGTGGTTTTTTTTCTCTTCCTAATGCCCCTAATATTTATTATTGGTTGAAAAGCAAATAGTGAGGCAAAGTTTTCTATTTCTTCTGCGCACAGAAGTGTGCTTGTRTTTCAAAGTAAGAAGCAATGCAGAATTACTGGGAAGAGAAAATTAGTACAATTCTAAGCACAGTGCTTAGAATTGCTAATCTGAGCACAGCCTGGGATAGTTTGTGTTGCMGTATTTACAGCCATGGCCGACTTTGTACTGAAGGTCATGCCATAATGTTGTTATGGTTGTGTAGATTTGTGTAGAGGAGAATCTTATGTGTCTCGAGGAGGTTCTTTCAGGCCACTGCTGTGCACAGCAAGTTGTAACTATGGCCATTTCCTCACCAGTCCTCTCCCTCTGAGCATGCACATCTTTTGCTGCTTATTTTTAAAGTTAGGAAGGAAGCCCCAAAAGACAAACACATCTCTGCTAACGAGCAAGGAATGTGTGTGTTGAGTTTCTGTTCCTCTCTGGCAATTATAGGAGTCTTGTTAAAAAAAGAAATGGGGCAACAAGGGAGAAGAGTAAGGCAGTCTTTGTAGGGTCACGTAACCACCTCCTTGTTTGCCTTCCCCAAATGTGATGTTAAAGTCCTAATTTGTTTTTCTATCTCTGAAGGAATTAAGACTAGGGATAGGCTTTTCCTAAGCCTGTCTTGAAAACTTGGGAGTTGCTGAAGCCAGAGCCGGCTCTTGAGGAGTGGATAAGTTTGAGAGTAAATACAGCCCTTTTGGATCCATCTGCAGTCACTCCTGACACACTCCTTTGTGTGGAGCAGGCAAGATCTCATAAGATCTCTCTGTGGATGCTGTATCTGCATCTGCCTGTGGCAGAAGATGGCAGAAGTAAAGGATAGTTATAGCCATGGAAAGAATTACTTAGAGAAGGCAGGTTTGAGGTGTTCTCAGACTGTTTGATTAAACAAGTCCAACTATTAAAGCTTCAAGAAAATATTTTAGATTAAATATTTATGCCTAGGTGCTTAGGTTTAGATTAAATCAATATATAAACTGAAGCCATAACATACACACTATAGTCCATAACACTACACGCTTTGAGACTGAACTATTAGATAGCTGAGAACAAAACAAACTTTGTGAGGTCCTGAGCTTCTATAACCTGCTTTCACCAGCCATTTTGCTATCAGGAAACTCATTAGGAGCATTAATGTGAAACAGAATCCAACTTAAGACATGCAACTCTGTGATCTTCAAATAAGCCCAGAAGTACAAGGACTGTATCTCCTGCTGAATTGTAATACCTGTGTATTTGTGGTCATAGCCTCCCAGATTCCTCTGATTTGAAAATGTGGACATTGCCATCAACTTACTTAATGGTGGTGGTGCACATTTCTTTCTATCTTCAGTTAAACACAATGTCCTCTCTTTGTTTCCTTAAGTAAATGCTATTTGTGGAAACTAAAGACATTTTCAGTACCACTGGCATTTCCAGTAGCAGTTTTTCAAATACCTCTGGCATTTCAAATTGATTCATTTCCAGCAATAGACTAATTGCATTCTTTCAGCCAATACTCCAATAGTCTGTGCTGCAGAGATAATATGTAAAAGCATGGTTTCTAAAGAAGGAAAACAGAAAAGGCAAATTCTCTTGAAGACAGAGACATGAATGTGCTTTATCATATATCACACTGTTGAGCTAGGAAAAACTTCAAGACTGTAGAATGTTTGAAGCATTAGGGAAAAAACTCTTCCCAGACACATTAAAGAACTTGGTTTTGTGGTGTTTTTTTTTCCTTTTTTTTTTTCTTCTTTTTCTCTTTATAAAAAACTGCATTTACTTGCATTTTGTTTTGGTACCTTGTTTACTGCCCTGGAACTCTGCACCAAGAAGTGGGTTGTGTTTGTGTTAGCTGCCCCTTATCTTTGCTGCTACTCCAGGCCCTGAAAGCTGGCTCAGACCTCTCTGCACTATATGCCAGTAAATCCTATAAATGCACTTTTAGAGTCTTATGGGGTGAATGCTGTTATCAGACAAATTGTACATGAAAAACAGTCAAATGAGGGAAGTATATGACAGAATGAAGAGGATCGAAACAGCACAAAACCCAAAAGAAAACAAAACATAAAAAATCCTCACCCTTTGGGAGCGTAAATTACAAAATATATAATGGTTATGTTGCCTGATGAAGAGGGTTACACTGTATGAGCTGGTAAATAGGTCACATTCAGTAAGAGATCCCATTTTCCCAAAGCTATGAAACCTGGTTTCCAGCCTTGCACTGTCCTTCGTGTCGAATAACGGATCAGCTGCATATAGAAAATCTTTAATACTCCCATAAAGGTGGCACTGCATCTTGTTCTTCAAATTTGCTCCCCCATTTCACCCATGCATTCTTTTCTCCACACAGCATGCAAACAGCAACTGTGTCCAGGAACTGGCAAGTGGGGCACCTGGGCCACTTCACAAATGCATCCCGGTGTTAGTGACTTGCCTGTGCACTGAGGATTTTCTTTATGTTCTGTGTGTCTGAGGATATGGATTTAGAGATGAGGCTTCATCCCCTTTTAAAGTTCATTTCCAGCCCTGTACTATTTACATGCTTGTGAAAAGTTTGCCTTGTATTTTAAGCGCTTTTTCTCTTTTCTTTTTGATTTTTCAGTCCTAATGCTCTTCCAGAAGAGCAGCCACATTCCAGCTCTCAGTGTGCCCCTCTCAACTGTCTCTCTAAGCCTCCTCCTTACCCCTAATCATCATATGCAACGTAAGAGAAAATGCAAACAGAGTGGAGTTCATGCAACAAAGGTTGGGGTTGTTCCCAGCGAGCGGGTAGACAATCCTGCCTTGTTGCTGCATTGGCAAGTCTGGATTCATATCCCCTGCTCTGGCAACCGAGGGAAGGTTGAGAAGAAGAACACAAAGCACAGAGCCCAACCTATCAAGAAGACTTTTTATGGTTCCTCTGATTGTACTCAAACTGTGCTATCACAACTGAAGTGTAGTGAAATTTAACATCTCGACAAAAATGTTCCTCCCAGCTGCTTGGCTTTACCTCTGAAATTATGAGAGACTTAAGCCAGCCAATGTTAAAAAAATATGTTACAAAAATCCTACCCTCACATCCTCTAAGTTCAGCCATAGGAACCAGTTCAAATTTCCTTTTGTCTTCAAGGGTGTGATATTTATTTCTTATTTTATTTGCACCAGAACTTTGTGTTTATAAAATACAGTCTTTTTTTTTTTTGTGAGAGTTGTATTTAACTGATTTTGTTTTTTAAAACCAAGCAGAAATAGCTACAGTGAAGAATGACTGTGTTAATATTAAAAAGAGGCTTGTTGCATTGGCCAGCATATGGCCAATTATTATTGCACAAAAATGTTGGAAATGGGTTGAATTGGAATGTTAACAATGACTGTCTATTTTGCTGCTGCACTGATATTGTTTATGCACTTGTTTTTTTTAATTCCTATTACGCTAGCTTCTGGTTTTGTTCTAGCTCTTCACTGAAAGATAATTATTAAGCCTAAGAAGGAGATGAAAGGATAATGTATTGATTTGTTTTCAGTTGTTTGCTTGCATTGTAATTAAGCTTTTGCATCAAGAATTGGTGCTGTTTTTTGGGATTACTTTCTATTTGGTATCTGAGAAAGAAAATCTAAAATAAGTAAAATGCTGTGTGCTAATTAAAAACATTCTTTCCTCCCGCTCCCATATTCAGGATCCTAGCTCGAGGCCTTACCAGGAAAGGCTAGTATGAACGGGGAAGTATTCTGTGGTGAAAGAACTCATGCAGGTAGGGTTCATGGTGTGTGGATCAAAGTCAGTAGGACTTTACTGTAGTGCATTTTTTCCTTGCCAAAAATCAACAGACACAGAACCTTAGCTCATGTCAGTTTATGACAAATACTCAGGTGATCAACACTACGCAGACTCTATCGCAACAGTGCACAGTGTTCCTAGTTAAAGATTCTTTCCTGTAAAAGCTGAGTAAGCCTGTTTTTGTTTTTTCCTAAAAGCGGTGAGTTTCAGGACAAAACCGAGGATAGAGGAATTTATTTTGCACGGCACCTGGCAGCAAGGCAAGTGGCTAAGGAGGGGGTTGTGGTTCAGCGCCTGTGGGTTTCCCGTCTGGTCGTCAGCCAGAAGAACAAGTCTGCAGTACTGCCTACCTGCCTACTTGTTGGTGACTAGCAGGCTCCTTGTTTTGTTAGGTGGCCTTAATTTATTTACAGAAGAAAGGCTTAGATGTTTCCACGTGTCTTTATTCCTTCTCTGCAGCACAAGTACGACCTACAAGCGGGAAACACAGTACAGCCTGAGGTACAGAGCAGCTGGGGGAAAAGAATTGCTGCAGGTGTGGTTGGAACAATTCTTTTAAGTTCTGCCTGGATCTGAGAAAATGAAGTGAGTTTTTTTAGTAACAGTGCTTACCAAATGTTACAATACACGAAACATCAGCAGAGGAAAGAATCGGTGACCACTCAGTGTGCCTAACAAATCATTATTACCATAGTACCAATAACAAAGGTGCTGTAAATAGAAATATTTTATGTCATCAACAACGTCTGTCGTGTAACCTTGGCAAAGCAGCTGAGCTATTGTAACAAAACACTCGGAGATAGAGAAAATAGGAACAAACCGATACCCAGCTCTGATCAGATCAAACAGATAACACTTGGCAGTGTTTCAGCTTTGGTTTCCATGGGGTTCACATGGTTCTTCTCATCCACCTTTCCATCACTATTCAGTATCATACTGAACCCACCTGTGGTCGTGTCATAGAAAAGTCAAGTGCGACCTTGTCCAGCTCTACCATAATGTCTGACACTGAGTTTAGCTGCTATTTTGGTTTCTATTTCTAAAACACAGTATTTTGTCTGAGGCAAATTCAACCTTTCAAAAAGCATCTCCAAATTCCTGACCTTGTCTGACTGGTGTGTGAATATCTGCATCCAACAAAGACAGCTACTGTACATTGTTTATAAGAGAAGGAATTTGCATAGCACTTTGAATGCAGTTACCACTGACTGCACTTGGAATAGTTTTTCCTATTTTCATATCCAAATCAAAGGCGTTTTCCCCGAACTTTAGTTAAGCAGAAATTCAGTGAAATACATTTCCTTTCTATATAGATACCAATTTACTGGGGAAAAAAATGTATCAGGACAGTTTAGAAATATATGCATGTCCATGTGGATCGAGAGTTTTGAAAGAGCATTCAATGGTATAGGAGTTGTGGCCCCGTTTTGTACAAATAATAAATTTTTTTATTCTCTTAAGTTTTAAATTCTTAATTTCTAAGTTTTCAATTTACATTTTTTATATATAATAAAAGTTAAGTGTTGGAAATGTAGGAGAACTAGAAATAAACCAACTTCAATGTACAAATGGTTGTAGTTATTGCATTGTAAGTTATAAAACTATGTAGGTCCCTGGGACAATTTTTGTCAGTTAACCAGTACAAAATAAAATACATACTTTGAACTCAAGATGAAAAACTCTTCTTTGTTATATATTGATTGATTACATAAAACTTTGTGAGAGATTTTGTAGGAAATATTTACATGCAGACAAAACCAGAAACAAAAGCCTGGGGTTTTCTAAAGGTTGCAAAATATTATATTTTGCCCATTTAAGATTAATTTATGTTGTGTTGATATCTATTCTGATTTTTAAAGGGTAAGAAAAAAAATTATACATATATTTGTAATGGTTGAGTGTACTTAGAAGCACTGCAATGTGTCCTACTCAGTAAGGAAGCAATTCAAACCCTGCTCTGACTTTTGTGTCTGAAACACAGCTTTTGTTCTCTATGATGGCCTAGAAATTTCTTTGGATTTGAAATAGCCTACTCAAAATAGGGCCATTTAGGTCAAAATAGGGGCATTTTGGTTTGGGTTTTATTTTCTGATGTAGTGAAAAATTATTCCTTGTTCAGTGAAATGATCTGCTTCTGGAAATGCAGTTTTATAGGAAATGTGTGAGGAAAAAAGAAAAGGAAAGAAATAGAAAAAAAATCAAATATAAAGGAAGAAAAAGATGAAAAAATAAATTGTAAAATGTAATAGTATGGAAAAATATATTTTCTATCAGTCAGAACATATATGGAGGTTTTGCAGAAAGAGGACATTACCATTTTTCATGCTAATTGTATAGAATTTTCTGCCTTCTAGATGGAGGCAATAGTGGTATTCTTTCTGATTGATCTGATTGACAGGTTGGCATCTCTGTGCTTTCTCTATCCACATTTTTCACAGTAAATTAATGTAATCATAGCTATACAGTAGAATTCGTAGAATGAAACTGTAATTAACGCTGCAAGTTTTAATGCCAAGTTGATTTTCAGTTTATTTTTTATTTAAAAAAGAAATTATGAAGCTGTTTAAGCCATTTGCCATATTAATGTGTGTACATAAAGGAGATTATGTTATGAAATATAACCTCACTTATGAAATATGACCTCACTTATGAAGGCTGCTCACCATACTTACGTTGGAAATACTGAAGTAAGCTGTTAGTAAAATCTGACCCAGTCCTTATCACACTGGGAATGACACCCAGAGTCCAGGCCCTGATTTTGATACCAATCTTATTTTTCATCCTACAATGCCAAAGTCAGTAGCTGTGCTGCGACCTCCACTTATAGCTGGATTGATCATCATCATCATAAGGTGTAGATTACATCAGCCTTTCTGAGGTCTGTTCCTTTCTTTGGCAGAAGATGCATATCCGCTGAGGTTACAGTAAATTTCTTTCTTTTGTTCCTCGGAAATCTTCGTTTGAGAATGGCAGGGACTGATGTTTTACCTTTGAAGTATGATAATTGCTATAGTTACCTCTTTAAAAATTCCAGTCATCACTTTCCTTCAGTTTTCCTTTGCTGTGTGTGCAGTGAGTCTGAAAAGGATATATATACTATTCAGACTTTTTTTAACCATTAAGAGGTTTTTTAGTATAATTAAACATCCTGTGGAAAAGAAATAAAAAAGCAATTGCCTTTCGCCTTCAGGCACAAATACATCAAAATATGCAATGGAAAATGTGTGCATGACATTTTTAACATCGTGTAGCTGCTCCATATCCATAACTAAGCTAGAAAATTCTTATTTCTTGTGTGATATGCTTATTCCTCTTGCTGGAAAGGCAAGAGAACTATCACAGAGAGTCTGTATCTTTCATTGAGAGGCGCACGGCTTAAATCCTTATTGGTTTTTAATCTGTTTCCTGTGGAGTTCTTGAAAATCCCCTTTGTAAAATGTAATGGCAACCAAGTGACAAACTGACAAAAGGTGAAGGAAAAATCCTATATTTCATTGCTGGAGTTAATGTGTGGGCAGACTCTGGGTGATAGAGCCTTGTATTTCAAAAATATCTTTCTACGAAGCTTTGTATTTGTTTTTGATTATCATGATCTGCTGTAAAAGAAAGAGTGGATAAGAGTATATGTTTTTTCTCAGTGTTAGTAATTTGAGTTTTTATCGAATATGTGGTTACTTGATTTCAAAAATATTTTGGAAATCAATAAACAGAAGCATTTGATAAAAGTTTCAAGTAGACTGGCTTGCTCGCTAGTTGATATTTTATCAACTATGAACAAGAAATAAGAGTAATCTAGCTTATTTTATTATTATTTCTCCTGTTCACAGATATGGCTATGTGTGCTATGCCAGTCGATAAATTAAGTCCATTTTATTACTTACTGCCCTATTGATTTTCAGCCCTGTGGTTTGACTGTTAAAGGGTTAATTAACTTGATCCTTTGTAAACGATTTAAAAAAAAAAAAGAAAACCGATGTTTTGTGACTTTTGTAATCTATTGAATGTTTCCATTTGCATGATGTTCTGTATTTAATGAACCATACAGATTGCTGTGTTCCTTTCAAAAGAGTTTTAACATTGGTGGAGTTTGTGACAAACACAAATTTGTATACTGTATGTTTACTGCTGTAATAACTCAGCTACTCCTATGTTGAATTGACATTATGTTGTCCTGCCTTCTTGGGGTTAAATGATGAAGTGTTTCTAGGTGGTGAAGAATATAAAAGTATATATGTTCATTTGCTAAAGACTGAGTATTGGAAACTCTTCTTGTTGCTACTTTATGCTAAAAGCAAAAAAGTTAAATAATTCTTGTTTCCAGAAATGCATCATTTATTTTTAAAATTGAAGTAATTCCCATGTTAACTTTTCCTTGTCCTTGTAGACAATCCTAGATTAATACCTTGTGAGGGATTCATAAAGTCTGTGCTTGTACATGTGTAATATGATCATGCAGTCAAATGGTTGGGAAAAACACTCTAGTGCTGAAGAAAATAATTAAAAGAAGCCGATATACTGATTCTTACATCTTTATGTTTCAATTAAAATTACAGTGTAATGCATAACTGTTCCAGTGAATAAACTGGCCATTTTTGTTCATTTAACACCGTTCTGTCTGGTCTACTTCTATTTACAGCAGTTTGCAGTGCTTAGACTTGTCTTAGACTTTCACAATCATTTAGTCCTTAAAGATCCATAATTGTGAGTGTAAAAGGTATCAAACAGGAAATTAAGAAGGAAAATCAACATTAAAGGAAAAGGAAATCAGAACTAAAGCCAAGATACCTCCTCTGTTTTCTGCATTTGAGGTAGATATTAAAATACTCTTTCCCCATGCAGTGTTTCTAACAGATTTGAGTGATCTCTGAAATGCTGCAACATCTGCAAAAACTTTCAGCACGAGAATGATTTGTAAGATGCAAATCTGCACCCTCAGGGAATGTGGAAGCAAAGGAAGAGCTGAAGTCAACATAAAATTGGTGTGGGAATCCTGTACCATACCTGCTTTTTACAGTAAGAAACATCCTTTTCCCTTGCAGAAGAGCCATGCTCTGAAGCAAGGAGGTGAAAATCCCACCCTCGCTGATCTAGGAGCTCATCCCTGGCAGGAGGGTGGCTGCTGCAGCTCCTGCAGTGAACCTTGCTGTTCACAGGGTCCCTGAGGGGTAGGAAATGTCCAGCCTTTAGAAACGGGTCAGGAAGAGTCTGGAGGCAGGATTGCGTCTCCAAGCCTGCTGTGATGTTTGGCTCTATGGGAACCATTGGAGGGCTGGACTTGTTTCTGGCTGGCTGAAGAGGTGCTTTGGACAGTGGTGTGATTTGTGGATAGTGGTGTGATTTGTGCATGGTGGCAGAAATGGAGTCCAAGAGCTGTTATTTATCTAGGTTCTTCCCACTTACCCTCTTCCCTTTCCTCATCTAGCGGGGAGAGGTCTCCCACATTATCTGTGCTCATTGCAGAACTGCCTTTGGCAAGAGTCTTCCGTGGTCATTTTACCAGGAGTGTGACTGCTAGAATTTTCTTACACTGGGTGTTCCTCCCCTTCGATTTTGAAGTAAGAATTTCTGTGGGTTGAAAAAAAAATGGGGAAAGCAGAGTTTTCTTCTTCAGTGTATTTCTTTTGAAAGCGGTTTCGCAGAGGGTTTCCCTCTGTGTGGATGCTCTCATTTCAAGGTTTGAGAAACTTCTAAGCCATATTGCTCCTTCCCCTTCCTCTGTGTCATCCCTTCAGCTGGTGCTGTGCAGCACACTGAGAGGCAATGGTGTGAGTAAGGTCACAGAAATAGTTTGGGGTAAAGAAAACAACAACCAACCAACCAACCAAAAAAACCCCTAAACTTTTGTTAAAGAAAATATCTGTGTAATTTCTGCCTTGGAAAGAACCATTACTCCTTATTCTGGAGCAGGAGGTGATTTCTGACCATTGAACTGTTGGTTTTCTGCTACAGATATGCCAGATTTTACTGGAAAAGATCCTGCAGGTAAAGTTTGCAGTGTCTGTCACAGCAAGTCTTAGTTTCTGGATACCTCCTGTAATAAATCCTGCAGTTATGCACAAAGAAATCACAGTTATACCTAAAGACAGCAAGACCTGTGGCTTGACTCTCCTAACACTATAAAACACTGACAGGGCACTGGCAACTGAGGTTATGCAGGAAAAATTACTGCATCATTTTGAACGATGGTGAAACCTGGGTTTCATTTGACCAATAATAAGAACAGGGGTACTAATTATGAAGAGGGCCTGACAGCCACATCTTCTGGCAGCCTGTGAACGACAAACACAGAAGAGAAGATTTTATATATAGAACAAAATAGAGGGGGAAGATGGAGCTAAAATAGATAGTAATAATTATGTGCATCCTGGGAAAAAATACTTGGAATAAAGCCAGTTCTCATCTACTTGTTTGTGGTAAAGGCACAGGCACAACTGCTTTCTTCTCAGTAGAAGGTTTGAGTGATTGCCTGAATAAAAGTAGAAAGTCCTAATTTTGTACAAAAATAGGGCTCAGTACCATAGTTGTCAACTCAGCAGAAGCTTAATAATCCGGTAAAAAATATTGAACTTTGCAAGAATGATTCCTTCTTGACTAGAGTAGTATATTAGAAAACACATATTTCATTCATTATTGTTTATAAATTCTCTTGGATCATATTGAAGGTATCCAACTTCAGGAATAAGATTTCTGGGCTGGTTTTAGAGAAAAAAGTGTTTTATTTATTGTAGTAATCATTTATGATTGAGAAAATGTTATTTGTGAGAAAGCTTCACAAGGGGGTTGGGGGGGGGAAAGAAGGCCTTTCGTATCCCTTGAGTTACCAGGAAACTTTGGAAATAAATAATGAGACAGTTGTATCCATTTAAACTAATTCATAGGATTCCCTACCTGGGGAGGGCTGTAATCTTTTTAAGCATTGATTACGTCTCTCAAGGAAATTGATTTTTGCTATTCAATGCTGTCATATGGGTTAAGTTATTAAATCTGAGGCTATTTGCTCAGACTGGAAATATAATATGGAAGGTGACATGAGTACAGAGCATCCTTGAAGATGGAATTCTGAAGGTGGAGGATGTGGGCCCAATATTTTGTGCCCAGTTTGTGATTCAACTTCAGCCTTGCAAACCATAAAATTAGAATTTATATAAATGCATTCAATAGGAATATACCAACAATCTCAACGTCCTACACTACATAAAAAGAAAATGCCTCTGTGAAGCCACCATGGCTTTCAAAGGTTTTTGTTATCTAAGACAAATGCAAAGTAACTCTTTTTATCTTCAGAGAACTCTATGCATATTAATTCTTTCCCAAAACATCTTTGCAAATTGGCTGCTGTTATCTCTCACCTACAGATAGGCAAATTAAGACTGTGTGATGGGAAAACACCAACACTCAATTAAGTCAGCCAAGATTCTTTACGTGTAATCCTTCACCTCTCCACATACCTCACCCTGCCCACACTGGAAGACCAAAGTGGTTTTAGATGAGGCCAGGAAGGTGAGTTATTTAGTCCATGTGGTACATACACTGCTCCAGAACCTGCATTGCTCAAGTGCTGCACTTGGTTC
This sequence comes from Amblyornis subalaris, assembly GCA_018881555.1. Lineage (NCBI taxonomy): Eukaryota > Metazoa > Chordata > Aves > Passeriformes > Ptilonorhynchidae > Amblyornis > Amblyornis subalaris. The sequence continues at coordinate 3,358,341 of JACAXG010000024.1, forward strand.
AGAGCTTGTTCCCTATTTCCACAGTGCTTGGTATTAATAGAGCCTAACTATAAATAGCTGAAGTTTAACATCCTCTTTCTGGTTTTAATTTCTGTAGACCTATGCCCTCCTTCTGATTGTCTGCCAGGCCTGTAAACCAAAATGGCAATTTGACTCACTAGACCCAAGAGAAAAGTATTGACTAAACATGGGAAAAGTTCTCTTTCCTCAACAATGTTAGCTCAGTAAAATATAGATGTTCTTTTTCTGGTAAAGAACTTGAATTTCCTTTTAAGCGACTACAACCCATTAAAAAAAGTGTGTTCAAAACCACGAGTATGAATCTGTGACAAAGCACAGATTAAGATTCTGGAGGTTCTGAAGTTTCAGACCCCTCATCTGTGCAGTTATGCTCAGTCTATCTGTGCTGGAATATAAACACACGGCACATTTCACTATGGAAAGGTACAGCCATTTGCAGTGCATAAAGCCTTGCATATATACATATAAAATAAAGATTGTTTGAAGTACTAAGTTCCAAAATTAGACAATGTTAGATCTCTGGGGGTAAAAATACATTTAAAAAATTACAAGTATGGGTAGAATGCTATTTTTGAGATCCAGGATAAAACAGCAAGTTTAAGTGGAATACGAGCAGCATTTATATCATTTTCGCAGTCATATAATAACAACATTTCGTCCCAGAAACATCCAAGGGAGGCTGTGGAATGCAGAACAGAATGGAGGAAAACAAGGGAGGAAAACTTAAGAGGAGTCTGCAAATGCAGCAACAGCTTTGAAGTCTCTCTGTTTTGAGTCACCATAAATTATTGAGAAGCATGCTGAAACTCCTGTGCATGTACCATATGCCTTGTTAGAAGTCACGTGAAGTACCTGACAGCTTGGTTTTTACAAGGGAAAAAGCAAAGTTGAGGCAGTATTGCAATATTGAGACTGGTGTGTTTTCTTCCAGAGCTGGAAGTAATAATGAGGCCTTTATTTTCACAACATATTTTATCAGCCAATTGCTCTCCCTGTGTTGATTTGTTAAACAGAGAACCAAAACATTTTGCTTTACTGTTTAGGTAAACGTTCACACAGGGACAATGGTTAATGTTTAATGTATACCACAGCTCAGCAGTACACAACTCTTTAAACCAAACTCTTCCGTGAAGGCAGGCTGAGAGAGTTGGGCTTGTTCAGCCTGGAAAACTGAAGGCTCTGGGGAGACCTTAGAGCACCTTCCAGGACCTAAAGGGGGCCTACAAGAGACCTGGAGAGGGACTTTTCGCAAGGGCATGCAGGGATAGGGCAAGGGGTAATGGCTTTAAACTGAGAGAGGGTGGGTTTAGATTGGATGTTGGGAGGAAATGCTTTACTGTGAGGGTGGTGAGGCTCTGGAACAGGTTGCCCATGCAAGTTGTGGCTGCCCCATCCCTGGAAGTGTTCAAGGCCAAGTTGGATGGGGCTCTGAGCAACCTGGTCGAGTGGAAGGTGTCCCTGCCTGTGGCAGGAGTTTTGGAACTGGACGATCTTTAAGGTCCCTTCAAACCCAAATCATTCTATTATTCTATGATTCCACAATCCAATACACCACAGCACCCATGAAAGACAGCAGGCTTTGGGAATGAATGCAAAGCAATGGCAAAGAGCACTTGGTTTCATGGTCACCCATTTCCATGAGGACAGAGCCCCTGCTCCCAGCTGCAGCCCATTCCAGAGCTTGTGAACCCCACACAAGGAACGTGCCAGAGGAACAGCTCATAGCCACCACCAGCTCCTTCCACAGAACTTGTCATCTTTTCCCAGGAATCACTACCCAGTGTCCCATCACCTAACCAGGCACAGGCCCCTCTGGGAAAAGGGAGAAGTTGCAGGGCTTCTCAGGAGAAGAGATGGTGGGAAGGAGCTGGCAGCTGCCACCATCCGTGGAGTAGCACAGCCCACCACCATCTCTCCAGCCAACCTCGGACAAAACACTCCCAGGATCTTGCTGGCATGTATTTTCCTCACAAGGAACTGCTGGGCCATATTACGAGCAGCTTTCCCTAATTTGTTAATTCACAATTTTCAACATTGAATTTAACCTGATCTGGCAAAAAGCTAGATTTTGGATGTGGGCTGTGCCTAAAAGAGTTGCCACTCTTGCCTTGGGAATCAGACCCCACTAAAATGTCTCAAATGATCATGTCTTGTTATTTTTTTTTTTTTTGAAGTGGTGGTTGATTCTCACTACAGAATGAAAGAATACAAGAGTAGAACATTTTCTCAAGCACAGCTTGCTTTCTCTCTCCTTTCTGCTAACATGACCTTATGGAAGTTTGTTTTCACCTGCAGCTAATGCAAATCAAAGCTAAAGCACTGTTGCTAATGGTATCTAAATGTCTGACATCAATTGGATAGCGAGAAACATTTCATTAATCTGTGGTGATGATAATGAAGAATATTCTAACTTCTAAAAGCAATCAGCCTCTGTTAAATGAGTGCTGTTCTGCAAGACTTTACCTAACAAAACTGATTAGAGGGAGCAATTACTCCCTCTAAGCAGCAATCCTTCAGTAAAACTAAGAGATACGTTTGATAGCTTTATCTCAACATGTTTTCAGTAAATTCCAAGGATTTGCTTGCAAATAGACAGAACGCTTCCATGCAGCTAAAAAAGGGTTGGACAAAATTAACAAGGCAATACATAGCAGGAATGTTTCTTTCTCTGGTCATCATATTGCTGTTCTTGCAGAGCTAATGTTGGTGTCCATCTGTGTGCTAGTGAAAGAAACCCCGGCTCTAGCGGGGTGTAAATAGGATTCTTTATTACCATGGCTGGAAGCACACAAAACCTGCTGCTGGGTCGTCCCCATCATTGTCTTCCATGGGGCCCAAAACGGCAACAGGGAGAAACAGGCAAAACACAATATTGTTCCCTCTAACACAGTCAAGTGAGGCAGAACAGAGATTTGTATTAGAAGTGTTGTTTGGATTAAAAAAAAGCCATAGGTTTTCTTCTGAGGGCTRTCTACCCATCCAGTTTTCCAGCAGTTAATACTTGGGATTTGTCTGACCCCCCTTAGATTGTTTGTCATGGGTTACCTCTGATGTTTGACTCGCAATTCCCGCTGTTGACCCTGCAGCTCTTTCTCACAGGGCAGTAAAGCCATTCCTAAGATATGGCAGTAAGTAACAAAAGAGCCCAAGTGCATTTTTTGGTGTAAACCAGCATAATTCCACACATTCAGGGTCCCACCCTGTTCCGACACGCACACTGGGTGCCGTGCAGGGAACAATCACCAGGCTCGGGTCCCTGTCATCTTCGTAAGCCACTCCCCAGGCTAGGAAGCAGAGGCTGCAGCCTCAGGCTGAAAGTCACATTATGTCTCTGAGTGCTGGATCCTGTGTTTGCCTGCATCATGGTTTAAGGGAGGCTGAGTATCTGCCTCGAATTTGCTTGCTCAGTCTGTGTATCAGTTTCACACACTGCAGTGGCTTTGTGCATTGTAACTGCTGCTGCTGCTGCTGGAAGAGACTTTTCGTCTGGAATGTGCATGAGGGTCTGAGATGAGTGAGATTCTTCTCTAATTAGTGTCCTTTGCTCTACCGGTTCTTGTTCTTCATTATACTTCCCTGCTGGCAGAACTGGTTTGTTGCTTATACCATATGCAGTTCACAGAAGATTCAAACTGTTTGGTGAGTTATACACTAACTTAGGCAGGACTTGGCTTGGTTAGCTATGTATTTAGTATTATTTTCTATATTATAACCTGCATTTTGATTCAGTTTTTATTTGGAGTTTCACATCTAACAGAATGGCACTTTTCTCTCAGGCCTCTGAGAAGGTACTGTCCAAATCAGCTCTAAATAAGCCACTCTAAACAAGGTGATGTTTGTAATGTTCGGGAAGATTTATCAATGTACTTCTGTTAGGTGCTGAATTCATGCACCTTCTTTCTCAGGGTCCTGTGGATTAATGCTCTAAAAATATGTTACTACACAGATTTGCTGTGGGATACAGCACAAGTACTCAGAGAAATCAAAGCTAGAGGCCATAAACTGAACCCTGAAACAGATTTTTAGTGTAACTATGGAGGAAATAAAGTCAAATTCCAGCAGAAATAAAGAATCTTGACCAGAGGCAACAACAGAAACAGTCTCACTCAAGGATTACTCAAAATCCAGTCTTCTGAAGRTTATTTCCATTAGGAAAAGGTTAATCCAGAGAGGTTTACTGGGGGAACAGTGCTTTACGTGCAAAGCGAAGCATTTATTTTCTCACGAACTAAACAAAGATTGGCTGTAAAGTCCTGTTTCCCCGAATGCTTTGGTTCTCCAGCAGCATGGGATGAGTGCTTCCAAGACTTTCACACAGCAGAAGCGCTCTTTCAACTTTTTCATGAGGCTAAAACCTCGCCAGCCTGCCTTGCTTTCCTTCCACACCTCCGTGTGCTTCCGTAGGGTTCCTGTTGTTCCTCCCACGTGCAAATAAGGTAGAGTTAAATCAGGTCACCACCGCTGCATTTCTCACCACTCCCACGGAAAGCTCTGGAGCCAGATGGCCCAGCTATTGCCCGCGCTGGGTTGGCTGTGGCTTGCTGGTGACCATGCAGCAGAGAGGTGTGCAACTCCTCCTGCACTTCGSCTGGCGTGGGAGGTGTGCTGCAAGGCTCTTAGCCAAGCAGTGTCGTTTTCTGACCTTGATATGTTTTAAGCAGTATTGGAAGTACTGTTTATGTTTAGGCTTGTTTTTCTGTTCTCAGATCCCTCCCCCAGTTATTACACTAATCTTTTAATCGTTTACGTTGATTTTTCCCGAGATAATACCTATTGACCTTTCACATGTAACAAAATGTTTCCCCTCTTGCTGGCGTTGCCAAAGGACTCTCTGTCTGTGCCCGGAGATGGGGAACAAGAGGGATTGAGAGTGCACAGAAAAGGAGGAAGGTCGTGCCAGAAGGGGCGGAAGTTTTTACCCTGTCAGAGCAGGCGGAACAGACCAGTTGCTGGTGTACAGCAGCTCAGGGCCAGCTTGAACCAGCTGCTCCAGGTCTGTGTGTGACTAATTGAACAGAAGAGAGACAGTGAGCTACTCTGGGAACCCTGTACCACGCCGCAGCGTACAAATGCTCTGCAATTACCATGAATTTACTGCCTGCCTGAATTTCTTCCATCACAGGCTGTCACCTCACTGCTTTAAATACGTCAGTGTGCTTCAGGAGGATTTTCTCAAGAAAAGGAGCTTTTGTGGCCGATTTTCCAATTCCACAGAGTTGGCAAGATTCTCTTTTCTGAAGTGACCTTTATTTTCCAGAGCGACACTGTAATAAGTTACCACTCACTGATAACATCGCAGAGAACAAAGTTAGCAGAGTTCCTACCACTTGGTTAASATCTGTAGGGTGTGTGCGTTTGCCCTTGCTTCCTTAGCTGTTTTCCTTCCAGGAGCAAAGCTCCATGTTTAAAGAGGTAAGTACAAAGTTCAGCAATAAGTGATATATGCATCTGCGTATGCCCAGCCCTAGTCAGGTGACTAAAGTCGGGAAATAAAGCAGTCTTTTATCTCTGGCTCACTGCTCTCTTTTTATGTTTACAATAGTAAAACCTGATGTTTGCAATTGCAAGCAGACAAAAAGAATTCCAGGAGGTGATCTGACTGCTTCATTTTTAGTGGGAACTAAACGGGGTGGCTTCGTAAGGTGGGGTGGTAAGATATCAACCCTCTTCTGGAAGAGGATGATTTCAGAGGCCAAAAGAGTGAGATCATCGGCACATGGTGGCAGATGTCCCAGCTGCACCAGTTCTTTCCCTGCTGCTCGCTGCTGACCTGCTCTGTGACACYGAAAGCAGAAGACCCACTCATCTGGCTTCTGCCTCATGATCCTTCGCTGCTACATGTGTGGTACGGGAAGAACCACCATGGCCTCTCCTGCCGTGCCTCCCATGGGTCAGACGGGGCTGGTGCTTCACACAGGTGGTCCCCTGACACCCGTGTGACCATTGGATCCTGCATRCCAAGAAAGCCCGCTGGAAAAGGCTCAGCAGGAGCCTCAGTGCATAGCACAGGACTTTGGAGGAAGCTGATGCCCCGTCACGTGATTCCCCCTGCAGATGTGGCCGTGTTGTATGCGTGACTCTGTGGGTGCTGGCAAAAGGTAGCCTTGTCCCTTGGGAGACAAGGAAGTTGTGAAGTCAGCAGCTTGCCTGAGCAGTCCATAAAATCTTATTATACAATATGTAAGAGCCTAAGAGCGGCTGTATGGGTCAAATGAAAGGTCTCGCTTGCCCACTCTGACAGTGGCCAAAAAGAGATGTAAGAGCAGATACAGAGGGGTACTTCCCCGGAATATTCTTCCAAGCCCCAGTTGTTTCCTGGCAACTAAAGGTTGTGTTAGACCACTGCCAAGGGGATAACATCCCTGGAGTGTAGCTGACTGCACTCCTCTTCAGTGAGGAAATCCTCCAACTACAGCTGATGGCAAATGAGGCTGCCTGTTGCAAAACAGGAGGCCACCTTTAAGGAAGCCCTAGAACCTGGGGCTTCCGAAGCCCGGGAAATCCCCGTGTAGTGGGAGCACTGCTTCTCAACCGATTGGCCTCAAAACAGCACCACATCAAGCTCCCTGACACACTTCAAAGCTCTCAACAGACTGCTCTCACAATGGCACAGGTGGAGATGTTCTGCCTCTGAACATTGTGTCTCGGTTAACCAGGTAAATAGGTGCTTTCAGACGCTGTTGCTGTATAAGTGATTGTAATCCTAGGYATCAAAGCAGCATTTCCTTCTGATTACCTTTTGCATTGATGAAAATTTGTAGAGAGAGGCAAGAGCTTTGGCCCGAATGAAGCATTTTAGCCGGAATTATTATTATCGATGAAAGTATTGCAGCTCCATCCCTGGCATCAAAACTCACTTTTAAGTGCTGGGCCTCAGAGACGCCTTTGAGAATGTTCTCGCTGGACGCGGGGCACTGCGCTACGGCCAACTTGTTCTACGCACACTGACACATCTGACAGGAATTCGGCTTTCCCTCGCAGGGCAGGCACTGCCGAGGTGATCGGGGGCAGAGCGCGGCGCACGAGCGGGGGGAGCGGCCGCCCGCAGGAACGGGAACAGGACCGGGGCGGGGGTCTCCCGGCGAGGCTCCGGGAGGAAGCGGAGCAGGTGCGGCGCCCGCGGCGGGGAACTTGCGCACGGGCGCCCGGCCCGGAGAAATCGCCGCGCCTCCCCGGGACGGGACGGGACGGGACGGGACGGGACGGGTGCCACGGGCTGAGCTAGCCATGCAGGCGGGGCAGGTCGCCCGGGGCCGGCGGCCGCTGGGCAGGTAGCGAGGGCAGGGCCGCAGGAGGCGGTGCCCGGCCAGGTGCCGGCGAGGGAAGGGAGGGGCGGGGAGCGGCGCGCAGGTGAGGGGCCAAGCCATGCAGGCGGGCGGGGAGGGCGGCGCTGCCCTCGGGGCGGCGCGGGGGGCGCTGCGGACCCCCGGTCCCCTCCCTCAATCTGTCCTTCTCCGTTTCTCCGCCGTCCCGAGGATGAGCGGAGCCGAGGGCGCGCACTTCAGGCGGGTGGCGATCCGCAGGAAATCCAGCGGCGCGCCCGGAGCCGCCGGCGGAGCAGCAGCGCCCACCGGCCCCGCGGGAGCCGCCGCCCGGAGCTCGCCCGCAGGTAACGGCGCAGCGCGGCCGGGGGGCCCGGGGAGCGCCGCTCTGCCCCGCGGGGGGTGCGGGACGGCTCCCACGGCTCCCTCCGCCTGCCGGGCACCAATAACAGGCGGGGTTCCCCCGTCGGAGCCGGGGGGAGGTTCGTGTGTCCGCTCCTGCCGTGCGGGGCAGAGGAGGGTTCGCGGCGGGGGCGGCTGCGGGGCCGCTGCTCGGCCGGGCTGAACTCGCGGGGCTTGTGGGGATAAAGCGTGCCGAGCCTTCGGGAGCTCACACCTTTAGCCCCCATCTCAGCACGGAATGTTCTTAAGTTGTACTTTGTATTTGTTACATTATTACGYATCACAATATTATAAAATATATTTAGTTATATTTTCATATTTAAGACTTTTGTACTACCAGCTCTTAGGATGGCAGGGAAGCAGTGCTGCCCCTGTGACGGRCCGTCCCTCTCACCTGCCCCTCCCCGATGCCTCTTTTCTTTTCCCCCGGCAGCAACAGCCTGTGCCAGACTTGTTTGGCACGTTACATTTCAGAAGGCTGCGACAACACCAGTGCACAGTGTTGGAAGGGACAGTCAGCTTAGGCTGGTTACCCGTGTTACCTTGGCCACGCCGTAGTAAACTGTTGCAAACTCTGAACTTCAGAAAGCTGTCCTTTAGGAGCAAGTTTACACACACACATATTTACATGTCTGAGCTCTGCGGTGTGACAGTGAGTGTGACATGATGTGCTCAAGGCACTTTGGTTCTATGAGTGTGTGAGGGCCAAGGAGATGAAATAAATCTTGAAATCTCTGACRTGTGCTTGTTATAATGCTGGGAATTATGACATGTCAAATATAACAATGGGACATTTTGCTTGGGGACAGCCTTTCCATGACTTCCTGGGCAAGAGGCCCACTTAATTTAACAATGAGTAYGCACAGACAAGAACAGACTATCAGGATGCTGTTCATAGAATGCTTTATTTTAGCTTTAATGTGTAGTGATTTTGGATTTGCACATGAAACCACAATTTTTTATTGGTGGTGAGGTTTTTTCCCGAGGTTTTACTTGTTTGTTTACATTGGGAAACAGGACATGACAGCTGTATTTGCAACATGTAGACTTGGATTTTATTCTCCTCCAATAGAGGCATACTTACCACCAGGATCCTGTGTTTTCTTTTAGTTTCCTATTTAGTTTCTTTAGTCTTCTGCAGTTGCTCACTGTTAACTTAGACTCCTGAGTAATGTTTCCATACTCATCTACCACCTATTCATGGTTGCTCTTTTCATCGGTGCCCGCACCATCTCCACCAGGTCACTTTTATTTACCAAACATCTGTGCAAGATGTTGCTTTTCAGTGTGACCATTCTTGTTAGCTTTTGGCTTGCAGGAGGGTTGTGAGGACCATGACAGGAGCAACATCCTGCTTATCAAATGTCCCTGCACTGCAATAACCAAACTCATAGTAGTTTCTTGAGTTGTAACTGCTAAGTATGAAAACCTCACAAATTCAGATAAGGAAATGAATCCCAAATATGTGGGAAATAAAAGGGAGACTTGGTGATGRTTTGTGCATGTAAATGCATAAAGCCTTCCTTTTTCTCTCATTCATAATCCATTTCTTCCTGAAAACGAGATGAAGAAACTTTGTGTATATAATTTCTATTCTTTTAGTGGGACGTTGGCTTCCTATCTGCTCTTCTTGTTGCAGAGGCCACTGCAGCAAGTGCTTCAGTATTCTATAATCCTAAGATAGCTTTGTAGCTTCCCTCCCTGCTCTTTGTAGCCAGAATGTGACTGCACTTGCTTCTGTGGCCGACAAAAGCTGGCCAGACTGCCTTGACTCTGCAATAAATTTAATTCCCAGTTGCAACATGAAGCTGGWTGTGTTCTTTCTTCTTAAAAAAACCCCAAMCCCCCAGATGTTTACACTTTTCTGGCTTATAAAATACTGACTGAATCCAAAAGGGGTTTTCTAATCCAGGAATATGCCTTTGAGCTGCTTGAAATTCTCACAGGAAAGGAGTTAGTGCAGCCCATGTCCCCTCCTTGTCTCTGCCAGGTGTTGTGCAATATGCCAGTTACTGACATTACTGCCTGGGGGACAGGACTCAGGCAGCTGTCTCAGATCTGTATCTGGAAAGCAACCCAAGAAAGTAGATGTATTTCATGAGCTATAAATGCATTTGAAAAAATTCTGGATTATGCATATGGCAGGAGTATCAAAACTCTTCTCAAACTAGTAAATTGTGTGTTAATTAGGGCAAAGACTTAATAAAACCTATTATAACTGCTGTACACTCAATATTTTCCTCACAGCCTTTGACATTGGCTTGATGAAGTAGGGCATGTCACAGCTTTTCTGTGCTGGGAGGCAGAAGATCAAGGAGTATTTCCATTCTTGGTGTTGCTTGAAAACATTTCTGATGCTGAGATGAGCTATTTAATTTTCTRTTACAGCATCAGCCTCTTGTGCATTGCAATCCAAGTGTCTGACATGCAACAGAAAAATCTTTCTGCTCTCCAACATAATATAGCCTAGGCTATAGAATTTGGCTTCATTGTCAGGTGCAAAGTGGCTTTCAGTTAGAAAAAGCTTGGTGTGGTTAACTGCCTACAGGACAAAGCAAAATTTATTTCTCATTAGAAGYTGACGTTAATTTAAAAGTGTATACAAAAGAGTACTTGAATCTTCAGAGAGACTTTGAAATGGATGGGAAATGTCAAACCTGGTATCTGGAGACAGATTAGGGACGGGCGTTCTGCAGAGTAACATGATTAATAATCTGGTTTTGAATGGAATAACTATGGTGGATTTGGTGTCTTTTTTTTTTTTTTTCCTGCTAAATTAGAATTCAAGGTTTGTGCGAGCTTGAGCGAGTCTTTACTGCAAATGTGTGTGTGCCTGTCAACTCAAAATCAGCTGCCTGCCAAGAAACAGGTGCAGGCCACAGCTTGCTTGTTCAGCACCTTTCACAAGCCAAGAGCTCCGCGAGGTGTGTGGCACCCCTTTGGTTCTGCGGAGGATCAGGCTATCCCACAAGATTTTATCTCCACTTTGTTGGCTTAATCAAGGTGTGAAGCCGTGGCTCAGAATACAAGGACACAGTAACTCACTTTCATAGCAAGAAATAGCTTACTCCTGTCCTTGGTACAGTCACCTCTGCCCTTGCTGCACATCAACCAGATTAACCTTTGTGGCATTCAAACCTTGCGCTGCTCCCTTGGCTTGGTGCACTTAMGCACAGATTTACACCCTTCCTGGGCTGTTTTCTTCTGGCCACTGACTTCCTAAATGTACATCTGCTGGCACTGTGCTGTACATTGGCAGCCTCGGCCATTGCAGYATCCCTCTTGGGGAGCAGAGGTAATTTGCATTCAGGACAGCACTCACTGCAGCAAGGTGTCTGCGAACACTGACAGGAGAAAAAAAAATAGTTCCCTGCTGCTGCTGTTGTATCTCAGCCTGTAAATGGATATGATTTGATGAGATTATGTCAACAAAACTTCAGTAATCTTTCRGGTTTCCACCTTGCAGTAGGAGATAACTCCATGAGACTCTAATAACATGCTGCTCTAATCCACGAAAAATATCTTTGTTGTTGAGGAGCTGATTTTTTAAATGCTAGAAGGACAACTGTGTCYTGCCTGACAGTTTCTCATTGTTGTTTTTTTTTACCTTTGAATATAAAGTAAGGAACCGTGGACTTTCATTCTCCATGTTCCTGGCTTTGTATAGCCCACTGCATTTCGTTGACTGGTCTGCAGTGATCGAAAATCTGATTGCAGCACAGTGTGTTCGGGGAAAACCTACACAACCATTGGGGCTAATCTTAGCAGTGATTCACATCTGTAGGTGCATTAGAGACCCCTGTCAGAGAGAAATAGCTGCTTTACGTGCCTTCCTGGGGCTTGGAGGCTCTTTGACATTTTTCTAAAGTTGAGCTTTAGCAAGGAGAGTTGATACTTAAAAATGCTGAGGGAGGAAGTTGAATATGAGGAAACTGCTTCTAGATATTCCTCTCCCTTCAAAAAGGAGGGAAAGTAAAGCATAAAACTTTGCTTTATGCAGAACTTGCGTGAAAATACATTTTCCTGTCATTAGAGAGCTTCCTGTTTCTGTGGGCCAAATTAATCACCCGTGCCTCCTATTGAAGCAAATGTGTGGAAGTGCCAAGAAATGGAACTTTGCTTTTACTGTTTCTTCCCCTCCTTCTCCTCCAAATATTCAGGATCAAAATAATCCCTTTAAAGCCAGTAAGAGTGTATTGTTTAGTTCACAGACTATCCAGTCATTTATCTTGGGTTGGAGTGATGTGTCTATTTAGTCCTTGCCTGACAACTTCTTCTTTGCACAGTAATTGTTGTTGGCCTCATAATATTGAGTTCCTGGTGATTGGGATGGTGATTTCCTTATATAAATTAGAATTTGTATCCACTGATTGACTTTCTAGTGGCAATACACAAAAGATTTCAAAGAAGGGTTACAATTTGACACGGATTTGGTGAAAATTAAGTCTGCTCCTTGTTCTAGAGGCTTCTTTTGAAGYCCTGAGAGGACAAAATCGCAGAGGTTTTGGTAAGTACCACTGCTGAAGTGCTTCTAGGCATCTCTGAAATTGGGAAAGTAATCATTTGCACACCCAATACAAATTTGTTTGCTGTACAAAATCACATGAGCAGCTTGCTTGTGTGGATAGATTAATAAATACGGTTGGGAGATTTCTGGATTGGAAAAGGAGAGCTTGTTCGAGGAATGTGTTACTTCTGGGTGACAAATAAAATCAAATATTGAGAAAGGAAGCTGTTAATAAAAAAAAAAAGTGATGATTTGCCCTTGGCCGTTGTTTCCTTTCTGTCAACACCCATGCTGCTTAAAACTGCAGTTATCAGACTTTTCACCCACTTCTTAAGTCGTGGTGAGGGACTATCTCATCTCCCAGCATTCCAGTCAAAATCCCATCCACAACTGGGCAGTATTCGGTACTGTTTGGCAGCATGCCTTGGGCACAGTGAGATCTGTGATAAAGCTCTCCAACTGCTGTGTTTTGCCCTGTTGTGTCTTAAAGTAGTGCTATGCATTTGATGTATAAGATAAGTTATCTTCCCAGGATGAAGGATTTGTCGGAGAGAAAGGAAAAAATATGAAGCAAGGAAATTTTAAAATGAGACACTTGTGAGCTTTTTCCTCTAGTTCTCTTAATATTGGGTAGAATTTCTTCAAAACATTACTGTCAATTCAATATTTTAATCAAATTACTCACTGTGAGTCTTGTAGCTGAAATTCTTTTTTTTTTTTTTCTGTGAGGGGAAAAAATTGCTTTTAGTTCCAGAATAATACTGTATGTATTAGCTCTCCTGAACATGAGGTGATCCAGGATGAATATTTACGCTTAGATGATCAGAATGATCCCTTTCATCATGTTAAATCTGTGAATAAACTTTGCCTCCAGCTCTTGATGGTCAAAACATTTTAACCAAATGCGTAGCAGAGGACAGCTCAATATATTCAGGCCATTGTCAACAAGCTCCTATATTTGTGACAAGGGGAGAGAGAATGCTGTTTAGGGAGGGTATTCCCAGAGCACTAGGTTTTGTAAATAACCTGAGCATAAAAGAGGACATTGAAAGAGGAATTTTTAATGGTTTCTTCAACTAGATGCCTTGAAAGTCGCATTTTAACAGAGATGACTTTAGCAGAAGAAAAGACTTTTGAAGTAAACGTAGGGAAGAGAAGATGGAGTTCTGTTGAAATGTTGACAAGCCATGTAGAAATCAGATGTGGTCCCAGTGTGCAGATGCACAGCAGTAAGGTGGTATCAAAACATATACAGAATTGAGTAAAAACAAGGAAAATTAACTGCTGCAGTAGCGTGCAAAACTAGACATGTAAAGAAATGTATTTCTAATGAGTTTCAGAGCAATTTGACACCTCTGATTACACTGAAACTCAGTAAAACGGAGCATAAAATGTGTTAAAATTGGAGGCAAAAGACATTGAGTGGGAGGTAGGACAGAGAAACGAAATAGCAAGCTCCTAATTTCTCTTCTAGCATGAAACAGGTATTTTAAATCACAGGGTCTACAGCAGACTTGAAACCCTCCCAAACTCCATAAATTACCTGAATTGTAAAATTGTTAAAGCAAATAATATTGAAGTTGCTTTTGAAGTGTTTTATCTTGTATCACAAGAGCTTGATGATGACTTCTTGCAATGAGTTATTAGAATGTTTTTCCTCTTTGCCATCACTTACCTTTGTCCACTATCTTGTTGGTGATACGTCACTTCCTTAATTGAATATTAGTATATATGCATTATTTGTATGAACATCAGTAATCGAGTTAGGAAACTAAACTTACTGGCTARTTAGATCTCTCTTCAGAACTGGTGAGTTAAGAATCAAAGCAAAGTCACTGACACAGAAAAAGTAAATTGTTTTTGATAGAACTGAAACCTTTCTCAGTTTTATGCAATTATACTGCTAGCCTTTTCTTCAKCTGGCTCTCGCCTAAATGTCCCTGTCTTAATACGAACATACTGTGCATTCCTTTTTATTCAGTCTGGCACTAACTCTCCTCATTAAGTAGCTGAATTTCATCTGCGAGGGTAGAATCCTTTTGTGCTGTAACGATTCTCCAATGGGTTAGCAGTACTATGGCATTCAAGAAAGTTATGAGATGAGACACCTGAGGGTGGTTTTCAAAAGCCTGTAAATACTTAATTCTTAAAACTTTAAAAGAAGGCTTTTATGTCTTYGAAAGGAAAGCTTGGAAATTCTTGTGTGAAAATGTGGTTCTAGGGAAGGCTTTGCAAAGTGCCTGATTTTTGTGGTGTGTACAATAAAATCAGAATTGCTATCAGTGCCTTAAATTATTCAGCATTTGTGTTTTRGCTTATTTTAATTCTAAATATAAATCAATATGAATTTTATTGAGATGCACTTTAAATTTGAGAACAARCTGCATAGATTTGCTACTAAAAATCTTCATCCATTTGAGAATATAGWGTGGTTGCAGTGCAGCAGTTTAAGCTGACCACGTGCTGGTAACCTGACCCAAATGTTGCTCTGTAATGACCTGCACGTGCTCTTGAGCTATGCATGATAATGCAGTAAACAGTGCTCTTCAGAATTTATTAATCTATAACTGATCCAGTGGCCAAACAGGCTCACCAGACCTACAACTGAAGGGTGTGCTGGCACCTTGGCTGGTTGTTAACCTGCTGCTTGAGGCAGCACGAGGTAATTGCCATGGCTTTTGTGTTTGGGTTTAGCAGAGGGGTGTGAACAGGTCAAAACACGACAACCCAAGTAGCTGGTTGTGCACATGCTTCTGAATTCCCRTGTATCCTTTCCCTGTCCTGTATCAGGCGTAGAGGGTGTCTTTAGAACAACATTCCTGACATGCAGTCAAAGGGTGAGAGAAATATGCATCCTGTGAGCAGGAGACCTGGCCTGTGCTGGTGTGGGCTGCCCACGGGCTTCAGCTTCAGTGTGGAGAACGGCCCCTTTAAGGGTTTATTTTATTTATTTTCTGTATAAAGTCTGCTCGTGCATGGGATATATTAAAAGCTTTTTGTTCATAGAAAGGAGAACAATATTAACATTGTGTGTATTAACAGAGAATTTAGAGGAACTCCAAAACCCAAGGGAGTTACCTCTTAGAAGGATTTTCATGGAGCTTAAACAAACAWGTGTCTGTTCATCACAACTGTGGAGAATTATTACTTCCTGGTTTTAACAACTGTTAACTTTTAACACTGTTGTGGTTGCTTTTCCCATGTGGCCAATGCCGACTGTACAGTTCACTAGTTTTATATGGGATTTTTCAGGGCTGTTATCACCAGATGCAGTTGAGCTGCTACAGAAAAGGAGGCTTAGCATTTCAAAACCTGAGTGATAGCAGGGTGTTTTAATGTGGTATATATCATGTATCCTATCACTGTGAATGTTATGCCCTCTTTGTTAGGTCCTGAGTGCCATTTAGCTGTTGTGTGGGACTGGATCTTGATTAAAATGAATCTTAATTGGGTTTTGTGCCTCCTGTAGCTTACAGAAAACGTTGAGATAGGACAATGGTAGGTTCTAAATGAAAAAGGGATTAAATAGCTTCACTGTGCATGCCTTATGGTTTGCTGATTTAAAGATTTTACATCCTTTAGGAAACAGGAGCGTTTCAGGAGTGTTGCATGCATCTCACATTGTCAGATTACTTTTTTCCCCCACAGGCCTAAACAGTGATGATTAAAGGCATTTGCCAAGGCCCTCATTGATTGCTTAATCTCTCCTGGGGTCAAGGCATCTGTGTTCAGCATTCATCTAAAATGCATGCCTAGGTGAGCAGGACCATGATTCTTTTATAGGAGACATCAAAAAGCCTTCACAGTCTTCTAAAACTTCTTTGATCCAGATAATTCAGAACCTTATTCTCTAAAAATAGGTTTTAAATCTGGTGTCTAGAAGCCTGGGTTGGTCATGCTGCTGAAGTATCTGCATGGGGAACAGCTGTGGGGCACAACATTTTACAGCTCTTTTCCAGTTCATGTGTTTAGGTGTGATATAAGAAATACTAAAACATGGTGAAGTTACAGAATCCAAACCCTCGCCTGCAGAGGGGTGACCATAGAGCAGTGCAAGTGAAACTGCAGTTACAGGGTTAAGAGCCATCAAGTGTCACAAGTGTTCCCTTGCGATGCCAGGCTTTCCAATTGTTTCCTTTTTCCTGGAGGTACTTGGGAGATACTCGATCGATCAGGAAAAGAAATTACAGAAATTCTCCATTAGAGTGACTTTTTGGAGAGAGTTTGCTGCGGGAAGAAGGAATCTGATTCCCTCTGGTGCCCTGTGGTGTAGAGTGCTATTGCTCATACCAGTGCTGGCTTAATAGAAAAAAAAAAAAAAAAAAATCGTTCACTATTTCCTTCCTTTTGCTGCAGGGAAGGAGATTAGAGACCTGAGCAGAAGTAGATGAATTGTTCTCTGTGGAGACCATGCAAGTGCATATATTCAGCAATCACCTCTTTTCCACAGTGCTCTGCTGAGCTCCATTTGCTTGTACAAAAGTGTTTACTAGAAGAAACAAACCATTTCTGCCCCTCCCTGCTTCCCACATGTTCAGTTCATTCTGGGGTAGTTCCGTGTGCCCCTGTACCACCCTGAATCTATAGTTTGGGATGAAAATGGAGGAATTTCTCCAAGTCCTTTTCCTCCTTCAAGAAATCAAACAAAGTAGCTGCTTGCTATCAAATGTTAGCTTCATTTTCAGGAAGGAAAAAATGCTTTTTGGATATGAAAAGTGAGAATATGTTATCCTTCGTAAGACTGACAAGGACTGCATGCTTATTACAGTTGGAGAGCTGACAGGCAACACTAAATGTGGGTAAGGCTAGCAGAGCTGGAAACTGAAATACTGAAATACACAAAGCTGGGGGATCTTAAGTCCTACAGTTGGATTTTTATTAATTTTTTTTTGCTACTTGTGGAAGAGCAGATTGTTTGAAGTCAAAATGCGAAGTTTACTGTGGCTCAGGGTATAGAAGCAGCATCATCKTTCTGGTAAGGAGGTTTTTCTCAGGTATAGTACACAAGGGATCAGAAAAACAGAAACTATTTAGTAACTAAGGAGAGGATTGCATGGTGTTGAAAGGACTCTATTCCTGAGGATTTTTTATTTTTCATTTTCCTTATTTTATTTTTCTTGGTGCTTGGGCTTACATTGAAAGAAGGAAGGAGAATTCTGATAATTGGTAAGTATGTTAAACTTTCAATGAAAACTCCTGAACTGCAGCTGCTAACAAGCCACATACAATAAAACTAGATAATAAAATTGTGCTGCTGAAGAAGAACCCCCATTTTTACCATAAACTCTTGAATGACATATGTTCAAGTATAGAACCAGATTTTGTTTGGAATGCGTGCTGTCTTCTTCCCCTATCTTTTTTTTTTCTGTATGTGGATGTTATAACATTGAACAATCAGTTCAATTTAAATTACGATTTGTATAATTAATTATTTGGTGAGTGTGGTCCTTAACTGTTGTATGGTTCCTGTTAGGGTGCATTGGTTGGTGGTGGTGTTTTTTTTTGGTTTTTTTTTTTTTTTTTTGGTTGTTTTTAGTTCTGTTGTGGAAAACATGATTTTTTAAAAAAATAAGTTGAGTTAAAAATCTTTTAGAAAATTGGAGGTCAAGTTGAGAGACTATAACCTTGAACTTGCAGATCATTTACACAAGACTTTAGTCTTAGTGTAAATTAAAGAGGTTTGATATCCATATTTTGATGGTGGTGGTGTTGCATTCAAAAGGCTATACATGGCTTACCACAGACAGAAATTACTATAGGGAGAAAAAAAAGGATTAAAAAGTTTTTTTTTTTTTCTTTAATTATTATTTTTATAAGCAGCTTTGAGTCAGTGTTTAACCATTTGGGACATAATGGGAATCTACACGAATATTACCTAGAAGTTCATGGAAAATAAGGAACATGTTCAAAAGCTAAAGCAGAAAAAATAACCACGTCTACCCCACGTTTATGGTGTTACAAGGAAAATGGCTACAAAAACTAGGCTTTTCTTCAGGATTATTTGCTCTCATGTATGTTTGAGTAATGCTGCTTGCCTGTCTTGTTAGCACAGTGGCTACTGCAAGCACGAGGTAGTAGACTGACAGAATCAAGTAATTATTTTTTAAATATTGGCTTTGGAGTGTTTTCTGTTGATTGACACCATTGCCCATGGTGTGGGCTGGGGCGGTTGGAACTGGATGATCTTTAAGGTCCCTTCCAACCCAAACCATTCTATGACTCCATGCCAAGGCTAGGGGTGCTTTTTACATACTACACTGAATTTGTAAACTGAGTGAAACTGGAATGTCGGAGGTAATAGTTTACGCATGCCTGATACTGTGAAATAATTTAATCGATTGTAGCCAGGCTTCTGGCAGTCAGAACTCCGCGTCTGCTTTGATTGCCCGACCTCATAAAAAAATCTCGGTGGTAACCCTGCAAGAGTGACTTGCATTTGCCAAATGTAGAAATAAATCAAGAGTCTGCAAAGTTGCCCTGCAGTCGGCAGTGGTGCTCTGGCTGATTTTTCTGCATGTCTGCCTCTGCTGCTGCCTCCCGCAGGCTCTGAGGCACCTTGTGTGCTGCTGGAGCCTCGTCCGCTGAGGCTCTCCTGTTTCCCTGCTCTCCAAGGCCTCCTCAGCACACTGTGGAAGGAAAACAAAACCTTTTCTGTTCTGAGCAAGGGGAATGAATATTCAAAATACAATCATACGACGATCTCTTCTGCAGAATCGTCCTCTCTTATTTTGTGGTTGTGTTCCATAGCATGATGAGGGAGAGACCCAACAGGGTACAATAAGAAATTATCAAAGGATTAATCACCAGGAATTAAATTTAGCTGCAAAGAACTATAGGCTGCCTTCTTTAGATTCTGCTATTGTGGTTCCTACAGTGTTTATAATATAAAAAAAGTAAGTTGAAGATCCTTTTAGCACAGCATATTAAGTCAATGAGAAGTTTTTTTTCTTGTGATCATAGATTGATTTGTTCTTCCTTCAGCTCATTGCTCCCTTTGGTGACTTTCCCTTAGCAAAAACACCATAAGAAAAGTGCAGACAACTCTTTTACTCTTTGCTCCTTATTAACTTGGAAGATGTGGGGTTTTGGGTTTGTAGAGTGGTTTTTTTGTTCGTTATTTTTAAATACTATCCTGTTCCCTAATTAGGACTTAGCAGACACATTCAGGAATATACTGGCAAAATAAATTTCTGAAAAGATGCCTAGTGCTTGTTTCCTAATTAGTGGATTGTGGAGAATGTCTGCATGTTCTCGCTGATTCATTTATCTGATATTAAATAGGAAGCAGGGGTGAACTTTTTCTAATAATTCTAATTTAGATATTTGAATTAAAAGAATAAAGTAAAAGCACACCTGTATTTTACAGCTCGTCAGAGATTAAAAGGAAGATGACTTTTACAACCTTATATATGTGACAGTCTCAATTTTGAAATCTAAACCAGCATTTTATTCAGCTTCAGTTAAGGTAACTATAATACGAAGTGAATGAGGTAATTTATATTTAAGTAACTTTATTCAACTTCAGTATCTTTCAGAACTTTAACCATAGTGGGTTACACACAGAATTGTGCCTTGTTGTGTTGAAAATGTGAAAATTTGGTATCAGTACACAATACCTATGTAAACTTAAAATACAAGCAGCTGCATATTGCTCTTTATTGACAAATATCAATAAAACATTGCAGGACAGATATCAATAAAACAATATGTAGGCAAGCCTTGACAGATGAGTATTTAACTCCATGTTGGTACACAGACCTAAGCAGGGAGCCTGCACTTACTGGGATCAAAACAGGCAGGCAAAGTAAATGCAGTAATTTTTGTTTCACTTTGTAATTGAATTTAAAACCTTATTTCCCTCACGGCAGCACAATGAATTCCCCACCAACCTTTACCAAAAACAGAATAATAAATTGCTTCTGTGCTGGAACCAGGAAGGGGAGGCTGCAGCGTGTTTAGCACAGCAGCTGAGGATGGAGGGATTTGGAGGCTGGACTGCTGAAGTTTTCCAATCCTGCTGCTGTCCCTTGGGCTGGAGCTGGGGCTGTGGCAGTGCTGTGCTCTGACAGCAGGGGCTACTGCTGGATTTCCAGCTGGCTGTGGTTTAGTTTCTCTAAGGTTTAGTTTAACCATGAATTGTTTGCAATTGTGCTGTGCCTGGTAATGCTGTGATTCAATAGGAATGGTTGTGCTGAGTAAATTTGCCAGGTGATATGAAAGGTGAGGGCATTTCTAACCTATCAGCTGCATATTTATATAAAATCAGACCTGGTCTTTTTTATGTTCAGGTGAAAGAAATATGACCAGGTAAAACATAGGTTTGTTTTCCACAGACTGCATTCAAAAGGTCTCTCTTTCACAGATTAATCTGTGATTAATTTGTAAAATGGTTACATTTAGCAGCAGCTCAGCATGATAGTTTTCTATCCTTATTTCAAAGTCCAGTGTGAAAATGGAGCAATTTACCTGTATATTTCTTTCTTTGAGAGTGGCTAATTTGAAGCTGGAGATCAGTGATGAAAATTTGGAATTGAGGATAAATTGCCTATGGAAATTGATAAAAGGTAAAAGACCCTTAAGTTTTTATTGGTTTTGCTGTAATTGCTGCACTATGCTTTTCATATCTGCAGTGTGGTTACTTCTGCTGAATAGTGAAACCTTTCTGAAACTCAGTTTTGCTTTCTGCTTCCATGGCAATAGATGCTCTTAATGAAAAAAAAAAAAAGAACTAAAGTGCAGATGCACTTCTCGTTTTCCCGGTCTCTGTGCAACTTAACACTTCACCTTCAGAGACTGCTCAAAGAGCTTATTGAATCCCTCTCTGAATCCCTTAGTGACTCTGCTGATGGCTGGCAAAATTTGTCTCAGCAACTTTCTTTCCTGTCCCTCCTCCTTAGGGCTGAGCAGCATAATAAGAAATGACATAGAAGCTGCTGCTGTAGTTTTTTGGACACGTGGAGCAGATGTACTTGTCAAGTGTGCTTCCATCTAAATAAGAACAAKCTCTAGGACTCTTTTGTGAAATTGTAAGTCATAACACTGGATCCTGTACTATGTCATGTCCAAAATTAGTAAAAAAATCTGACCCGTAGTTTTGACTGAAGTGTGCCACTATACTCAAGCCACTTAAATATACTTMATTTATCCCAAGTGTAYCTTGTTGCCCACTTCAAATCTTTGAGGGAAAGTCATTCCTGGTTTTACCAAATTAACCACGCTGAGTGATCAGCAGCAGCCCCTCTGTACAGGGACTGTGCCTGTCAAGATGACATGGAGCAATCTGAGATCGATGGCACYGTGAGCTGATCRTTTCACAAGACAAATCTATTTGTCTGCAGTTGGAGATTGTCTGGCTGCTGTTAGATTTCTGGGATTTTAAGTGAGAGCTGTAGGGTATTTTTCAAGTGAAATGGAAAACCAGTGKTTTTTTGTCTCATTAAAATAAGAGTCTTGTTATTGCAAACGGATTCTTTTTTAAGGTTTAATTATTTAAAAAATAAAGCATCCTGTTGTAGATATCCAAGATTTTGATCAGAGGCCAGGTCTGTGTTGCTAATATAATATCTACACTTCTRTTTTATTTTCAAGGAGCTCTGTGCAGCAAGTTATACAGTTTCAAAAAGATTGAAGCTCTTTACAACCTACTTCTTCAAACCCAGGATGTTTTCATTTGTAATATTCTCATTTGTATATGTATTTTTCATCTCGGGAGCAAATCATCAGCCTTCAAAGGTTTTGCGAGTATTTCCTTTGATGAAATATTTTTGACCTATTTATCTCAGTCTGTGTGATAGGTATAGTTTTGCCTTCAGAGTTGTCTCCTCTGCAAAAGAAATTTTAAAGGATCAGTAGATCTCCCTCTCCCTTAAAACAGAGTAGCTGCCTCCTCTTTTTGATTTGATTGACATCTCCATCTTATTGGACAAATAATTATTAGAGCTTCCTATTTCTATATAAACCACTTGAAAAGAGTGTGGTGCATAACATTGCAGGTGATGTTTCTATATATATTTTTCTATATTTTTAGGGTGTTTTTTACACCACAGACTATTAAATGAAGGAAACAGGAACTACTTATCTGCTTATTGCTTTTGGCCTGCTCTGCTGATACTGAGATTGCTTTGAGAGCAGTGTGAAGAGACATCCTTCAAAACATTGACCTGGCATGAGACGAATACAGGATGTTTCAGCTGCAGSACTATTCCAAAAGTGTTTTAGATGAGCTCATTGCTATACTTGTGAAACTGGGAAGAAATTGCTGGAAGATCAGCTCTCTTTGTGTCCTGCATCTCCAAGGAAAACGACTTCTTCCTTCTGCCAAATAGCTGGAGCAAGATGAAGTGCATTTATGACAACCTCATAAATATTTTCAGTGTGGATGCCTTGTTTTGCAGATAAACTGGCAAGGATCAGGTGTCTGAAAAAGGCATGGCTCTTGGGCACGGGTGACAAAATTCCCGTTTTCTACTGATGTCAGCTCARGCTTTCCTATGGAAAGGATGGAGAATGTTCAGCAGGCAAGGATACTGCTCTGCAGGGAATGATGAAGTGCAGTCTAGCAATATATTCTTCTGGTAGCCATAGTACCATGCTTACCATTAGTCCAGAGAGACTAATGTTCAATTAAATATCTTCTTTCTGGAGTATGTTATGCATGCACAGCCAACAGTGAGCATGAGCTGAAGGGTTCTCAGCTTGTGAGGGGTCCTGCCATCTTTCTGTGCACCCTCAGATAGGAGGAAATTAGCCTGAGAGGATGAATCAGAAGGTAGGAGTAAAGCTCTTGCTTTAAAAATTTTTCACAGATTCATAAAATAACTGAAAAGTGCTATACTCTGATGAGGGGGGGGGGAAAAAAAGGTCTCCCTCTTGTTTTGGCCTTGAAAACCGCAAAAAGGAAGTGAGAGAGACAGTGAGCCCGTCAGGGTGTAGGTTGTGCAGTCACCTTGGGTGGTGGCTCTGAGGATATAGCAGAAAGTCAGCCTGGGGGTGGAAGGAATATCTTTTGACTCAAGGAGAAAAAGTGAATCCGTAATTTCTTAACAAATGCTCGGAGATGTCTTCACTGGTAAGTAAATAAATTACTGTGAGTAGACAAAAATCCTTCAGAAAATTAGGACGGGGTATGGGTGTTATAATTGTCCATAGAGCTTTTTTTCTTAAGGCAAATATTTAATGCAGCAAATATTTAAGCGAAAAAATAATCAGGGATTTGTTTGCTGAGAAACGTTGAAGGGCAAAAAGAAAGAGAGGGGGAAAAAAAAAGTAAAAGAGTGTTCTATTCTGCCAAAGATGTTATTCAGAATTAAATTCCTGCCTGCAGTTAATTAGGATTGATTGTCTGTTTCTAAATTATGCATAGGAAAAGCAAAAGTATTACTCAGTGGGGTTAATCAGAGAGTTGTGAGAGCAAGTTGGAAAGTTTTCCATTCTACAGCCAGGATTTTATGAACAAATGTGACGGCTAAATATCCTGTTTGTCCGAGGTATTGCTTTTGAGCTCTTCTGAAAACCGCTTCATTAATTTACTCATGAATATTGGATTTTTATTTCTAACTTTAGGCATGCAAAGCAACAGATTCAGGTATGTAATTYGGTAGATCAGCATCAGTACGTGCATTTCTAGTCCTATGTATAAAAAAAAAAGTCCCTGCCCCTTTTCAGCGTGTGAAATTGTCAGTAAAAGCTGAATCTAAGCTGAGCAAATGGCGTCTGTGGACAGCTGAGGTTTTGTGCTGCAGTGGAAATGTCAGGTCTAGAATGCAGTAATTAGAGAGGGTGGTCAATACTTGTTAATGAAGGCAGTGCCTGTGATCTGTCTTTGAAGGGGGAGCAGAGCAACGCTGCCCTTCCTGCAGTGCCTTATTGACCTGCTGCAGCAGCCACTCTCTGCTTGCATGGCTCATCCATGGAATAATGCACATGCTTCCTTTGAGAATAAATAACCTCTTTCCCAAAAGTGCTGGAAATAGTTCAAGAAAAAAATGTAAGGTGCTTCAGACTGCAAGGTGTACGGGTACATAATGTGTATGTGCAATTACAAGGGGTTTTTGGTGGGGTTTACAAGCTCCAATAGCGACCTTTTAAGAACAATTTTCCCATTTTTTTAAAACATGAATTTGGTTTTCGTTAAATAGACCAGTCTAACAGGTTTGTTCACAACCCGAATGAGGGAAATTTATGCTGTGAACGACTTGCTGCTGCGAGAGGGTAATAAATGAAATATGAGGTGTTTGGCAGACAAGCTTCAGAAATTTTTCGGTGATTTACTTCTCTGGGAAAAACTGCTGGCACGTAATTCCATTAACTGTATGACATGGCTGTGCAGTAGCCAGGCGTGTTACTGCCCTTGAATTTCCATTCTGTCCACTCCTTTATTTGTGCCGTTCCCATGAGCTGCTTTTCTTTTCCTGGGGTGCCAGCTTCCAGGAGGTGACCAGAATAGTCGGCCTGTGGTGGGAACCTCTTCTTTGGTGTAGCTGTCAGAGCGAGTTTGTGAGGATCAAAGATGGAGAAAGGGGCTCAATCAGAGAATGAGCCTTTGCGTGGCATTTCTTTTAAGGCTGTTCTAAAATCTGGCCTAAGATGAAGAACGTGTCACTGAGGTCTCTGCTATGCTATTTAGTTCCACAATTACACAAGAAAGTACCAAAGATGGAGAGCTGCTCATTTTCCCATGAAAGAGGAAAACTACTGCTTATTTCCTTTCGGAGCAAGGTAAATGAAAGGGAGAACTTTTGGGAATTCTTCTATGAAATGTTGGTAAATTGTTTTAACCAATTTTGTTCAGGGTAGGCATGTTGCCATGAGCAAGAAAAAACAGCTACAACCCCCCCCAAATTCTGCTTCCTCAATTTAGCATGCTTTTTATACTTATTAGCATGATTTGGGAGTGATCAGGGCTGTTCTCAGGAGCTCTTACAGCACTCTGTAAACATGCTGGGTAGGGTCTTGATATCTCACAGTACTCAGAGCTGCTTTGCATAAAGTAAAACATTCCTTCCTTCTGCTGATTCCTGGGCTCACAACGTTCATGATTCCTGAATGTATCACTTGGAAGCCTGCACTGATGTATATGGGTTGACTTCTTTTCTTCTTTAAAAATGCTGCAGGTATTGAAAATATTTTAGTTCTCAATTAATATTGGGAAAAATAACAGYATCTTACTAGTGTTTTAATGGAAAAGTGTTTTTGGGAGTGACTTCTGTCAGGCCTGCTCTAACTTAACAGTTGCAGGATGGTCAGTGACAGACCACTGGTGCTGGTGGTGGGCTTTTGATTGCCATCCTAAACCAAAAGACATTAAAAAGCTTCTTTGCTATGGTTTTTGCAAGATGGCCACCTAAACTTTAGTGGGGTTGACCTAGTGGTATATTGAAACCACTTCTCGGTCTCTATATATCAATGGTTTTCTTTGTAGACCATGAATRTTCTGCTGTTTACAGTCCTTTACATTTTCTGCACTAAACTGAGTATTTGTGGGATTTGAATGTGGAGTCTACTTCAAATATCACTTCTGTGCTCATAGACAGAGGGTTAAGATTTCAGCCAGGTGAGGGCCGTGAGAAAGGCAGTGTCTTTTACACTGATAGGGCTGGAGAGAGTAAAAAAGGCAGAAAGCCAAGCTTTGAGTACACTGAACTTCACCAAAATTTAATGCTGCTGTTCAGACTTGTGTTTCCCCTCTTTCTGGTAAATCCGCTCCCTGTACTCGAAGAGCAGATGAGGCCTTGTTTGGGAAAGCATAACCTCAAAGCACAAATCTTGTATGACTAAAGAATGAGCTCTGTTGGTCTATCTGCACTGCTTGGCAGATGAAAAGCCTTGTTTAGATTTAGATATTTGCTCTCCATTGTCTTGATGGAACCATGAAGTCCCCCTCTTTCAATGTGTGCTTTGAAGTAAGGAGGGAAGAAAACGATGCTTTAAACAAGGCACTTGTGTCATTGTAGGAGTTCTGGGAACACAGCCTAAAGAACCGATGTTCTGTGCATGAAATACCATTTTCAGTGGAAAATGTTTACTTGGAAGAAAGTGTATTAAAATTATGTTGCTAATTTCAGTTCTGTAAAGTTTACAGAAGCCGGGCTGGGGTAGAAGAGGGAGCTCAGTTTTGTTTTTGTAAATCCAAAAAACAAAGCATGGATGACTGATGCATTTACTGTTTCTAGATGGAGTGTTGTCTGTCATACATTTCAAAAAAAAAAAACCCAACCTTCCCATCATCCTAAGTTGCTTCCTGTTGGTCTAAAGTAACCAGGACAAGCCAAGCCAACYGCAGTCAGAAAATTGTAATTTACACACGACGGGGAAATATGACAAGTTTGTCTGAGTTTTAGACTCAGTATCTTTCAGTTTCCACGCTCACCTCAGCTGTTGCCGAGCCCTGCCTCAGAAGGGGAGGCTGATGCAGGAGGTGTGAAGGCAGCTGGCTGCTCCTTCTGTGCAGCTYGTGTCTCTCACATTCTCCCAGAGGTGCCCTCTCTGGAAGGTTCGATCTGCTCAGGTGATTCTGTCATGAGCTCCCTTTTTCTTTTTTAGTTTTTTATTTCTTCTTTCCTTCTGATTTCTTTAATGATCTGAGCTGGCCATACATGGCTTTGTACAAGGCACTTTCTGGCTCAAAATTTTCTGTTCTCTCCTGGTCTTCTGGGACTCTTGGAAGTCCTTTTATTTGAGATGTCTGCCATAGTCCACGGAGCCTGTACTCTTTTGCCTATTGCCTTGATATGTGATCTTCCTGTGAATTTTTGTCTTTAGGATCCTGACATTGCCTAGAAATAGCTCATGGTGATTTTATTTTATTTTTTTTTTAAATTAGGCTCCACTATAACCGCAAGATCTGTGGAACACAGCACTGTAACTGCAGTGAGAATCAGATCTGATGAAACACAGTCTTTATGCAGTGAAGGCTGCCAGTGATCACCAGATAGTTCAGAGAATAGATTGGGGTTTTTTTTTTGTGAAACTTGTGTCCAGTTTTAAACAATAAATAACACAAAAAAAGAAAAAGTAAATAGTCTTCATTATTGCTTCATCTCACTGTAACAGTCAAACTGAAACTGGTGAGCCAGTGGCAGTGTGTGTAATTAGGTTTATTTTTAAAACTTCCGTCTTTCTCTTGAACGTATTCCAGATATGTATTCTTATCTTCATACCTACAGAAGATACAGTGAGTATCTGGTGGATAATTGTAAACTTGATAAACATTCTTTGAGCTTTTACACATCTTGACACTTGAACTTTTAAACATCATTGTTGCATACCAGAGGGAGTATTAGTACCAGAGGGAAGGATTGACTGAGAAACACATCTTTTGTTAAGAAGGCACTTTTAAACTGACTTTGGAATATGAATGCTAATTTAATTTTATTTTTTTTAATTTCTCTTGAATGTAGTCAAGCCATTCTGTACCTACAGAAAACTTCTTTGATGTCCTATTCTGTCTTTAGTTTTTCTCTCTCCTTCTGTGTCACTTGGTAAGACTTCTGAGGCTGAAGTAGGATTTTGAGGTTCCCGTTTCATGGGCCAGTTTGTTCTGTAAATAGRAAAGTAAATGGTTGGCTGGCTGCTTTTTCAGCAGGAAGTTTATGCTGCCTTAGAGATTTGTCTGTCACTGAAAGCAMCAGCCATGCTGATGGCTCTGAAACAGCAGTGGAATACTATAACCATGRCTGAATTGCTGCTGTTGGGATAATGGTGGAGGGGAATACTATAAAATAATGAGCTGACAGGTAGCAGTAGAATGCTGCCCCTTTTTTATTATAATGCTAGTGGTTTCCAGTGGCTTCTACTTTTTGTCATGCTTGCTACATAGGTATTTCAGATTTTATAACAATACCTGATGATAGTCATCTAGTCTTCTGGCAAATTATCACTTTGAGTGCAGAGTAGCTCCCCAYATGCATTGGGTACTGGTTACCCTTGTTACTACAGAGAAACAAAATTGCATCCACCTTTTGCCTCAAAAATGGTAAATTTTAGATCATTCAGTTGCTTCTGATTCAAGAAAAAGGGTAGCAGAATTTCTGGCTAAAAGTCTGTAATCTGGAATAAATGTTTCCTGGTTGTCTCGAGTGGTTAAAATAAATGTCAGCTGATTCTGAGGGTGTTGAAGGACATGACACTGTGCTTATGCATCTGGGTTTCTTYGTGCACCTATCTTCAGGCTGATAGTGGTGATACCACATACTCTATGTGAAATATTTGATGCCTAAGTGCCGATATTATATAATCAATCACTTTTTTTGTGGTTTTGAGCACCTTTACATCACTTCTTCTTTTAACATCTGTTTGAGGGAGTTTCTATTTAACCCTTGGTAATATCACAAAGGTGTTTTGATCATCCTTTATGTCACTTGATATCAATGCTATGCCATATAGACAGGTTTTTCTCTTAAAAGTAGTAGATCCGGAAAAAGTAGTTTAGTTCTAAGCACACACTGTTATATGAGGAAAACCTTGACCCTTTTTTCCCCTTTTTTTTTTTCTTAAACTAGATTTAGCCCTTTAAAGTCCTGAAATATTTGGAAGCAAGATTATCAGCAGTGCTTGTCTAAAACCTCAACAAATAGTATTGCTGAGGGCCCTGTACACGAATAATCTTAAAATACTGAGAGAAATGCTATATCTGCTGTCTTCCCAGAAGCCCCATGCATCACCCAGTAAAAATAGATTAGTGATGATATAGTAGTAGCAACATTCTCAGTCTAGAAGTTGCTCCCTTTGGAGTGGGATGTGCAGAACTAAATCCAGACGGGCACATGGGAGACTGGCAACTCTGTGGGTAGGGATGTGAGYGGGGAAAAAAAGCAACACTGGCTGCATTTTTGGAATAGCTGTTACGATGCTGAACCTGGGAAATCACGAGATGGCTTTTAACAAAATTCCTGGGATCCTGGAAATTCGCTGTCTTCTCAATGGAATTTTTCCTTACAAGGTCAGTATTTAAACTCTCTGGTGGCATTTTCCAAATATACTCTTAGAACAGCTCACTCTTTAAACTTGGCAGAGACRAGCAGCTGTAGCCCTAAAACGATGCTTGGCAGTTGACTGCCGCTTTCCCCAGCTGGCAAGTTTTCCTGTTGTTTTCCTCTTCCCTTTTGTGCCGGGCAGTTGGTGATATTTATTTGTCCTCTAATGGGAAAGCAGTTTCCTCTGTGCCGTTTTAGAACAAAGTCTGATTTTTATTTTGATTCCTGAGTCCTTTTTTTTCCCCCCCTCTCCCRGTATAACTGCTTAAAAACACCACRGGTGCTGTCAAGAACTGCATGTGCATTTTTCTTGCCTTATAAATATCTGCACCAGCTCAAGTAATTAGTGATTGTTTCCTCCTTCTGGGTTCATAGTCAGTGGGATTATTAATGCTAGGATTATGCACACGGAAGCCTGCACTGAGAATTAAGGAACATGGACAAAAAATTCATGGTAGGGACAAAGATTGAACTTAGATTTCTTGAAGTGATTTAATAGGTTACCATAGGAATTTTTTATGTTTTACGTTCTCCATGCAGGATATAATGTAGTAATTCCATCACTGTTTCCTGTTTGGATTGCCATGTTTCCCAGGTTTCTTCATGCATAGTTTTCTGGGTATTTTTGGTCTCCAAGAATCACCGTGACAAATGCAGATATCTGTAAACTGTCTTTGCACTYGAGTGTGAGAAGGACACAGTGGTGTGAGTGAATTTTCTTCTTTGAATAAACTTCTTTAAATAAACCRTGCAAGATTTAATAGTCAGCCATAAGTAAAAATTCTAGATGWCTGAAAAAGAGTTCAAATTAGTTTTTAACTTTTTTTTCTGTGAATAGTGATAAATTGATATCGCTATTATGTTCTTCTGCTTTTTCCTAATCCCAGCCCCTCTCTGAAAAAAAGCCRAAGAACCCAAGCCTAACATGTTACTCTGACATTTAGTATGTCCATTTATTTTTATACAAATAGTTGTGCCATGCCTTCATACACCAAAAATGTAAGCATTCTTTCCATTCTATGAAGTTACTGAACTCTAAAGCTCTTCAAAGGACCTTTGGGAAAGAAACTCACCAAAACAGTTTTGTGAAGTTCTCCTTGTCTCTTTCTTTGTTTATGTTTTCTTTCTGTCATGTACACAAACAGTTCAGGGCAGGGAAGAGCTTAAAACACTGGAAACTTAGCAGATGAAGAAAGATAATGACTAACAGTTACTGATGACATTCTTGTACTTTGAAGTAAAGCAATTTGCCCAGTGTTCAACTGGTATTTAAGCTTAGAGGAGGAGCTACCTTATTCTGTTGTACTTAAATTTTTGGAATATTGCCTTTTGGGTATGGACAAAACGGTCAGACTGTGATTCTGGAGGTAGCTTTCACTCCCAGAGCACTTTCAGTAATCCACTGGAGGACACTGGTCAATTGATAGGCCAGCCAAATAGCAGCTATTTCCTGGCAGACAGGGAAAGAAAAGGAGTTCCTTTTTCCTGGGTTAGCACTGRCATTGATACTGTTCCATACTGCTGTCAACTGCCTGGACAATGGAAAGAAGGACATSTTCAGCAAGTTTGGGGATGATATTACATGGAATGGGAGCCGTTGATGAGGGTAGGGTAGGGGTGCTTTTCGGAAGGACTTTGTCAGGCTGAAGAAATGAGAGAAATTAATTTCATTGTGGGCAAAATTAGGTTTTAGTGTGCATGTTGACACAAATGATGCAAGAGCCTGACGGAACTGGGTTTGTCCAGAAGAAACATCCATAAAGTAACTTATTACTATTTTATCACCTAATGGCAGGGTACAGAGTTGGCAGAGACAGACTCTTAGAGGTAAACAGTGKGAGCACAAGAGGCAACAGATGCGATTGCAACAAGTGAAATCCCACGCACACACRTCATGGTGGTCAAACCATGAGGGCCTGGGGGATCTCCATGCCTGGAGGCACTTGGAGCTCAATTGCTGAGACCTCCAGCAACTCGATGTGAGCCGACCACACTCAGAGCAGGGCGTTAGGCTGGGACAGGCTGGGAGAGTTGGGTTGTTAAATCTGTGGAAGGAGGGGCTCTGGGGAGACCCTAGAGAACCTCCCAGTACCTTAAAGGGACCTACAAGAGACCTGGAGAGGGACAGTTTGCAARGGCATGCAGTGAGAGGATGAGGGGTAATGGCTTCAGACTGAAAGGGGGTGGGCTTAGGTGGACAGTAAAAGGAAATTCTTTACTGTGAGTGTGGTGAAACGCTGAAAAGGCTGCCCAGAGAAGTTGTGGATGCCSTATCCCTGGAAGTGTTCAAGGCAAGGTTGGATGGGGCTCTGGGCAACCTGATCTGGTGGAAGGTGCCCATGGCAGGGGAGCTGGAAATAGGTGATTTTTAAGGTTCCTTCTGACTCAAACTTTTCTATGATTCCTTCAAAACTTCATGAGTTGAGGTATTGGGTAGTGCAGCTTGAACCAGGTGGGGTCTGACCACCCTTAGATTGCCTGTTGTGATCTGCAAATGTTCCTGTGAGAGTGTAGATGCCTGAGTGTTTAACTGGAAATATAAATGGCCCAAAGCATGGGCTCCCTGAACTAATCTTTGCTGCTGGTTGCTGTTCTTTGTAAGGCAAACGAGGCAGTTGTTTTGCTTCCTACGGAAGAAAAATAGGCACAAATTCCTTTGTCTTGGATAGCAAAAGAAACCACGTTGTGGTCATGATTCCCTCTCCCTCTAGTTCAGTGCCATAGCTGCAAGAACTTCAGTTAYAGTCTCAYTGAATATACTGTATAATATTCAATRTTGTRTCTTGAGGTATCTTCCTTGGTCTTTTAGTCACCTGAAGGAACTGTAGACTTTAGGTAGAATTTATTCTTGAATAGTCATTCTTCATTTTTCCTTCTAAGAGTCCAGGTACATAATAAAATGCCAGATAAGGTGATAATGAGCTCTAGGATCCAAATCTTGCAAAAACACATTCCTCGAGGAGGAGCAGCAAATACAAGCCTGTTGTAGCTGATTATTTATTTCSTTGATTTTTGAATTGATTTCCCAGCTTCATGCATCTGCTTTGAAAGTCTTATGAGAATATCATCATGCAGATAAACGGTTTCAGTTCTGGAAGAGGCAAAAAGTCATCATTTCCACATCCCCCCACCAACCCCTTCCCCCCAGTCTCAYGTCAGTCATGGTGGTTGATAGAAAGGCTTAACAAAATATTCTGACAAATGCCTCAGACATGTTGCAAGACAATAAAGATGTTCAAGCCCTGTACAGAAGTTATCAAAGAAAGCCTTGGAGAAGGCAAAGCTGAACTGTTTTTTTGGTTGGTGGTGGTGTTGGGGTTTTGTTTGATTTTTGGTTTGGTTGTTTGTTTGGGTTTTGTTGGTTTTTTTTGTTTGTTTTGCTTGTGTTTGTTTTTTTTGTGGTTTGTAAACACTGTTTTGTTATTTTTAGTTCTTAAAGGTGTGAGTGTGTATCACAGAGCTCTTCTGGTTGCCGTATGTCTTTCCATGTGCAACTGATTTCAAAGTTATAATGAGGATGCCCTAACCCATAAAAAGATTAGGAAGCAACTAAAGAATAAATAGCAGAGTTTGCAGCCTAAAATGGTGAGTCAGAGTCATGGGTGCCTGTGGCCATGGACTTGGCAAAAAGCTGGGGAGCTGTTCAGAATCTGCAGTCAAGGGACAGGGACCCAAATTAAAGTGAATAYATTTTTTGTKTGTGTGTGTGTATAGGGTTTTTTATTGGTGGTTTGTGGKTTTTTTGGCTCATCTAAACACTTCTATATTTAAAAGCAAATTCAGAAAAAAAAAGTCTGGTGATTTTCTGAATATAGACACCATGAAAATTTTGGCACGARGTAAACTTGAGGAGCTTTTGTTCTTGTTTAGCTCTGTGAGTAATTCCCACTTTATTTGACTCTTGCTGCATGAAAATATCTTGTGTGCTGCCACTGCTGATTAATATTTGACCACTTTAATTCAGAGGGACATGTACAGAACRTACAAGTGTAAGGGCAATCAGATGTTGACAACCTGATGTGATTTGATCATGATTAATAATAACTCTGCRGGGCCTGGCTTGTTTATAGACTTCAAACCAACCAGCCAAACAGCCTCACCACCACCACCCTGCCGCCCTGTATTCTCACCTTCTCTGACATGAAGAAATCTTCTGTGCTTAGGTGCATGTCACTGCTCTCCAGCAACTTCTCTTTTGCTTTCTTGATTGCAAATCTGAGCCAAATTATGGACTGGACCGGATGAGCTTCGGTTTTTGTTATCAAATTTTTCTGTTTTAAGGAGTCAGCACTTTTTTGTCCTGTTGGCTATTCTGCTGAAACTGGATATCAAGTAGATGAGTCTAAAATCCTGCTAAGCTACTGCTTTCAGAATATCTGAATCTTTGTCCCTTAGCTGTGATGTASTATATGAGCAACAAAATCTAAAAACTAAATGGTCATTAATTTTGGTTGTTTATTAAAAAAAAGTTTTTTTGAATATAATCAAGCATAGCTATTGTTTGGTTATATTCCTGGAAATGGGAGAGACCATGGTAGAACGTGAAAACATTCCTCTGAACACACTTTTGCTTATTTTGGGTTAGAGGTTGGTAGCCTTCCTAATATACGAGTCCTTGGCAGGCTTTAGCTTCAGTAGCCAGTGAAGACACATGCTGTCAGAGGGGGAAGGGGAAAAAGCAAGAAATGTTTACCATCATGTACTGTGCTTAATATATAGGCTTCCTGCATATCCCAAAAGAACTTCTCAGCTCTTTCTGCTTCCGAATCTAAGCATCATAATCCCTCAAATCTCCAGAGAGAGCACTGAGGAAGACAGTAATGCTTCTCGTGGTTCACAGAGTCCTCATAGTCTTAAGTAGCTGTGACTAGAATCCTTTTCAGCTATTTCTTTACTGCATCTCGAGCGTTTTGTGGAAACAAAATGGTTGAATTTTTCCTTTTTAAGCTAAAATGTTGGGCAGTCTCTCCCTCCATTGAATAAGCAACATAGGTGTTTCTGGCTGGCAGCTGCTGCTTTAGAGGGAGGTGGCAGAGGTACAGGATGTATGTTGTGTTCAGAGGAAGGTACTCGAGGTCACTTTGGCAGTCCTCCACTGCTGCTGTGCTGTGTTGAGTCAGCTGGAGTATTTATGTCCATTTTTAGCATCACTTCTGATAAATCACAAATGTAGATGTCTTTGCTGTGACAACTGCATGTCTGAAATTTGAATGTGATGGATTTCTTCTGAGCTGAGGAGTGGATGCGTTTTGGAGATTGGTTGTTTYGGACCACGTAGGTCTGAGCTGAAAATCTTTTCTGGGTTGCTCTGTCTTCATTTTGTGGCTTCCAKGTATGAATGTCACAACTTATTAAAGTTTCAGCTTGTTATGGAGTAGAGAAACTGATTAATAGCTGAATCTGAAGCCTGTTAGATTTTGCTATATTGTGTCCCATGATAGTGTGGGATTGCCTTAAAATTAGATATTGGACTACAATTTGCTGAAGCAATGGAAATAGACTGTTTCAGGAGACAAAAAAAAAAAATCACAGTCTTGAAATGTAGCCTTAATTATTTGTCATAAAAAGCTTTTATGGAAGTTTAAATAAAATAATGTAAGCTTAAAGAAATGGCAATGTAGTGTATGATATAATGCTACTGTGTTCTAGGTGATTGTAGTCCAGATGAGTAATTGCTTTGCAGACTGTAGGATGCAGGTGTTTTCCTGTTGATGACAGCAATCACTCCTAGTGGTTGTAGTGCTGGAGTCAAAGCTAACTCTGCAATGTGAAAAGCACAATTTTTCTTACTTTAATTTTTGTTCAGCTATCCCTTCCTTGTATAACTTGAAATGTCAAGAAGAAAGAGTGTGAAAATCCAGCGTTTCTGCTGTTAAAGCTGCGGGAGGTTGCTAGAAGTAATATGACCAAAAAGATCCATTATAATTCATACTGAGCTTTCAAATTACACCTTCAGGGCTGGAAGGAAAGGGTGAAAAGGGTTTCTGGGTGAGATAGTGGGTGGAATTAGAGATGATGATGGTTAAACTCCGGTTTTTTTATGGGAATGCTGAGGATCTTAGCCCTGCTGGTAGTTAGGAGAAAATGASAGAGTGGTTGATTCACACCAGTAGTATCAGATGGCTTTCTACTGAAGAACCATTAGAAAGTACTGTATTTTTCTTTCTCTTGTATTAAGCTGAGGGGTGTAGTGCATGCTTTTGATGATGTAGTCTTCTCATRGCCATCTTCCCAGGATGGATTGGACACGCCAATTGTGCTTCAGGGCTGGGAGCTGGACTATGTAGTCTCCTGTTATTTCTTCTGTTCGTGTATTTATAGAACTTTTATTGATCACTAAATGTCAGTTTTCTGAAGTATAAGTTCTCTCACTTCACGAAGCAATAGTGCAGTAGACACATGCTCCCCTTCTTGTTAGAACTCTTAGTTCCTCCTGTTTAAGAAAAAATAAATTTGAGGAATGGACTTCTAAAGAAGCTGCATGGAGTGGGTGGTGGGACAGGTGAGTGTGTGGGYAGAAAGCTGCTGGCATCATCCATGCCTGATGCTATGGGATTTTATCTTAAGAGGTTTTTTTTAATTGAGGCATGCTGGAAAACGTCAAATCTTTTTATTCTGCCTGAAAATGCCCTAGTACGTTTTCAATAATATAATAGTTCATGCAGAAAAGAGTCRGGATTTTGGCAGCCGCGGCTTGCTTGTTTCCATGCTGAATTTTGCATGGTGCCAATATGCAGCAGTAGAAGGGTTGRAGGCTTCCTGCTGGAGTTGGGTATAAAGACCACGAGGATGAGAAGCAAAAATGGAAAAGCACCAAATGCAAATGATTAGGCTGCTTTGTTTACAAGTTTCCTACTACAGGAAAATAATARCTCACTGCTAGACAGTTTAATACTGTGAAAAGTGAGGCTACAAGTGAAAGCAACTTTAGAGAAATCTGTTCTCTGAATTTATTCACGTGTTTTTAGCTCTTCACAAACTGAAATACAGAGCTGCTCTTCTGCACTGAGTGACAGACATTCTACATTGATAGAGCTGCTCACTATTTTTTTAAGAAGTAAGGGTTTCTAAAAGGCCTTAAAGGTAATAGTAGAATGTCTCTTCCATAATGTGGAATAGAAAATAGCTATTCTTGATGATACTGAGACAAGCMAATCCTGATGTGTAAGGATTTTTTTTTTTTCTTTTTAAAGTAACATTTTAAAGGTACATTTCCTTTGGCATAAGTGCCCGCTCACACAATCCGCTGTCAGTGTGTGTTGAAATACTTCTCATTGCTTATTTCCTGAGCTGTGTCACTGAGTTGTGAAATTCAGAACTTCCTTTTTCATAGAATGAGTAGACAATGCTCATTCTATGTCCAGTTTGAGGACTGCCTCCTAGATAAGTAGACTTGCACAAAATCACTGGAATGTAAGGATTTCTGCCGGCAGTAATGACATTCCTGTGTAAGGCATGGGTAGCTGTAAGTAGATGCTTTTTTTTGGTTTTTCCTGTTTGTTTTTTTTATTTTAATAGTTTACTGGTTTTGAAGGAAATATATTTCCTCTGGGAGTGTCTCAGAAGTATTTGAAAGTCAAGATACATTTAGTTTTTCTCATCCTGGCCTGTAGCTGATACATGTATAGATCTCTTTTAAAGAACTAGAAAGCAGCAGGAGGCAGGTAAGTTCTCTAGTAACCTGTGCTCAAACTTTTCTATGCAGCAGTGAATCTGATGTAGTTTTTCTGCTGATCTCAAAAAGAAAGTTTGTTTCTTGCTGTTGTTGAGGAACAAGTCATCTGCCAGTGTCCGAGGGCAGTAGCACCAAGCCGAATTCTCATGGCTTGGATGAGCAGCAGAGGAAGCAGAACAAGAATGTCTTGATCCAAGGCAGTCATCCCCTCGAARAGAAAGAGAGGCTTGTGACCTTCCTCATTGCACACGATGGATTTGTCTTCAAATTTGAACTGAGTTTCTGACACTTTCCTGACCTTTCCTTCCTATTTTTCTGTCACATGCAGTCTGAGAATAGTGATGATCTTTGAAATTATGGGTGGGAGAGAAGGGCTGAGTGTCACTATGGCCTCCCACATCATTGCCTCGCAGGGCATTGCCAAAGATTTTGTTTTCCTGAAAGAGAAGTTTAGGTAATCCTCACATCTGCTAGAGTGCTGTTTATATATTTAAAMCACGTTTTTATATACATATTTTTATATATCAAAATATAAAAGGCACCCTTGCTGCTTACAATGTAAGTACAGGCAGACTGGGTGGAAAGTATTTCACTATAGTGCACTATATAGACACACTTGCACTGTGTTGTACTGCTTGAGGAACACAGGAATGCAGTTAAGCATTCATCCCTGTTTGTGCTGCACTCTTTTGACTCATTTTGCTCACCGGTGCGAAGACAATCAAAACTTCAAAAGAGTTTCCAAAATTCTTTTTTTTAGTGAGCAAGATCAGTTTATTGGTTCTGCTTTGTGCATGTGTGTGTCACTCTTGCTCATTTCTCACGATATGTGGAGTTTTTCTGTGTAGGTTTATCTTRATTTATGCTGTTTATTTTTTTTCCTTATCCTTATGTGTAGCAAGTGCAATTAAAGACAAACTATGAAAAATCTGGACCTTTCAAGGTACTGAAGTGACCCATGTGCTACTATTCCTTTGCTTCTCCTTGTAGCAAAGTAATAAAATCTTTGCAAGGTCCCTTTTTGTTGTGTTGTATGTTAATAGCAATAATAATACAAACCTTCACGAGGTCCTTACTGCCAGTAATGCTGTACAGCAATAGGCTAGACTAGGCTGATTACTTTTGTCAAAAATAATCTGAAATAGAGATAGCACAAAACTGCAGGTTGTATGCCTCTAATACCATATATCTGTCATGAGTCCACCTGGAAGCCCTAACTGTGACCAAGACCCCCRGTATTCATCAGAATTTTCTAAATAGTTTCTGTCAAAATGCCTTCTTTTTTTTTTTTTTTTTGGTGTGAAACTGGTTGCTTATTCTTGTGGGAAGAGGTAGACTGCAAAGAAATCTCTGAGCCGTCGAAACATAAACAAAATAAAACCCAGGAGTATTTTGGGTGACTCCAGTGGAACACATAGTTACTCGTGGCCTAAGTGGCACTGTAAATTTGGGTTGTAAAAGAAAGCTAACTCTCTTGTGTGAGCTAGCCTGGGAGGTGGGTGGATTTTTTTAGGTTTTGTTGGTGTTGTCTTGTCAGCTACCAGTAAATCTTGTGATGCAGCTTTTCCTTCCTCTTGTCAGTGGAGCTGTCAGCTGTGGGCATGGAAGGAGCATGTTCCACGTTTCCTTATCAAATACCCCCAAAGTGAGGTTTTTTTAGGTGGTTTCCTGCTGGCTGATCTGTTGACCTGCAGAAGGAGCTTCTGGCTAGAGGAAGGCAAGGTGTGTTGCAAAATGAATGTGGTGTTGCTCTGAAAACTGTCAGACTGCTCAGAGAAGTGTTTGTTTGCGTTGGATCCAGCACAGGTGTTTCTAGGCCTCGGAAATCTCTGGCAACGTGGTGCCTGATGGGTTCGGAGAGGACTTTAAATCAGATCAATGTGTGTTATATGAATGGATCTGCTAAATGCATTTTAAGAATTTTTTCTGCATTCTTTGCCACCAATACGTTATCCACCTGCAGTGGGCTAAAGGATAAGGATTGCTGATGTAATATTTGGTACTGCTCAAATTCCACTGTACCTCAGATTACCTCTGCAAAGCCGAACTTCAGGTTCTGAAGGTATAATAACCCTTTTTCTTTCCAAGTTTAATTGATAAAGTATGAGAGCTTCCTGTTTCTGCATGGAGGAGACAAGCACACTGAATAATGTCTTGAATTACTTCATTATGGTAGCACTGTTTTCTCTAATTTTCCTTACTCTCCTACCATTTGTAGTCTTTACTGTGGGATACTTTATAGAGGAGGGAATGTACAGGCTGTTCTTCTCCCAGGGATACCATTTCTATCTTTGTTTTGCAGGTTCTGTCCAAGAGCAGTCCTGCAGTTCCTATACAAACTTTTCAGAAATTCTTGAGTACAGCCTGAAGAGAAAGGAAAGCCCTGTGGCCACAGTTCCCACCCATGTGCTGCTCTGATGTGTGTTCTGCTTTCATTGGGGACTTAAATGGTACATAAAAAGCACAGAGCGGAGCCCCTGGGGTTGGGCTCTTCCCCAGAGCTGGATTTGCTCTTGCATTGCTCAGAACCACGTCCAAAGAGCTGTCTGTGATTTCTCTTTGAGCCTTGTGAGGCTGAGCTGTGGCTGGCTCAGCTGTCAGACGCT
The DNA here is from genome assembly GCA_018881555.1 of Amblyornis subalaris. Classification (NCBI taxonomy): domain Eukaryota; kingdom Metazoa; phylum Chordata; class Aves; order Passeriformes; family Ptilonorhynchidae; genus Amblyornis; species Amblyornis subalaris. The sequence goes on from JACAXG010000024.1 coordinate 3,397,787, forward strand.
GAATGTCAAACCTGGGAGGCTGCAGCTTTTCCATGGAAACACTCTGCGAGATTGCAGAAATAATCAGGCATGTCTGGTGGTTGCTGTGCCCTATTGTTGGGTGCTTCCAGACACTCAACTGAGTTGTCCTACCTTGACAAACTGAGTTTTCAGCTGAAATCCTCTCTGCTTTTGTCATCCCTCTYGCCTTTTTYTTTTCTTTTTTGATTGAATGCATCAGTGTCACAGCTTATTCTGCTGTTGCAATGCAAACCTCTGGATGCTGGCTTTCCACGTCTCCCTGTTCATGCACARCTTGCAAAACCAGCTCCAGCCCTCTTGCTTCTGGCTAGGTACCAGCAGGATGAGGTGTCTCATGCCTTGGGTGTGCAGGGCCTGAGCTGCAGTGTGCTCTTGAGGGAGCCTGTGCAATCCTGCATTCTCCTTAATAAAACTTCTGTGCACTATGTTTTGCTGTTGACATAAAAAATAATTCAGTGTTTACAATATACAATTCTGTCAATTAGCTGTGTCTATTTTATCRGCAATTTCAAAGAGGATTTTCTTTACTAGAGAAAGGGTCTCAAATCTAGGGCCTTTGGATGAGTGGATTTTTTTGAAATGAGAYTTGACACAATTTTCTTTCCATAATACTTGAAAATTGTATTTATCAATGTGCCTGGCTAACTCTAGGTATACTTTAGTATTGGCTTTAGGAAGAAACAGTGTCTTTTCTACAGGCATTACTAACTTGGAGGCACTACTGATACAGCTCAGTGGGAGAGCTGCCATAAACTATTTGGAAACTAAAGCACTTCTGGTTTATGGAACGTGTTTCAGTGTATTGGGGCTGGTGCTGTGCCTCCTCTGAAAATAACCATCTTTGGAGACATAAMAGTAAAAGTCTTGGTTTTTATATTTCTATAAGGCATTCATTTTCGTAACTTGAAAGTTATCCTGGGGAACTGCCTATGAAGGAAGGATAACYTTCAGGCTTGTACACCAAACAGGTCACTGAGATGGCCTAGTACAGCTTCTGTCCATGTTTCTCTGTTGTCCTTTAACGATGGTTGCCAAAAATAAACGTCCACAGAAGCAGCTGTTGTAATGTTGGAAGAAGGATTYCTGCAGTGGATGGAGACAGCCCGTGTCACTGAGCTGGTGAGGAGGAGACAGCTCACCCCCCAGCTGCAAATCCCACTTCTGTAAGCAGCAGCAGTTGGGAAGGGAAAGGTTTATCCCTCGAAACACTGACATCATGTGAATGAAACACTCTCTGTAGGAACAGGAGCAAAACAGCTGCTGCCCTTTTTCCCGTGCCCGGCACACATCTCCTCTCAGGCTATGTGGGCACCARGTGGAAGAAGAGAAATGCCATGGTCTTGTTCCTTGGCACATTGTGGTCTGAAATCACTGGGACAGTAAGGGGGGTGCAGCTCACCAGGCCTGAGCTCTCCTCCTGCTGTGTGTCTGCAGAGATGCTGCTCAGGAATCATTTGTTGTCTGCAGGGCCGAATTCCCTGCTTTCCTTCTGCAAAGTGCCACGGTTTTTAGGAAAACAGCCAATTGAGGTAAGATGGGAAGAGGCACTGGAAGTGTGGAAGCCTTGGCCCTTCTGTGCTTGTCACAAAAAMTGTTAAATCTTGGGATTTTAGAAAAGTAAGAGGAACTTTTGCAATTTTCAGCCCTTATACTTGCTTACAGAATTATTGTTTTTTAATACTCTTAAAAATGTAGACATCCTGTTTCCCCGGAAGTGAACTTCCTCAGTACCAGATGGTATGAAACTAAGAGGAATACMTGCATCTTTTGTGCCCCTGTGCTTGGCACTGGTGAGCCTGCACCTTGAATCCTGTGTTCAGTTTGGGGCCTCTCACTACAGGAAAGACATTGAGGTGCTGGAGCGTGTCCAGAGAGAGGGCAGCAGAGCTGGGGAAGGGTCTGGAGCACAAGTCCTACAAGGAGCAGCTGAGAGTGTTTAGCCTGGAGAAAAGGAGGCTCAGAAGGGACCTTATCACTCTACAACTCCCTGATAGGAGGGTGTAGCCAGGTGAGGGTTGGTCTCTTCTCCCAGGTAACAAGTGATAAGCCAAGAGGAAATGGCCTTGAGTTTGCACCAGGCGAGGTTTAGATTGGCTGTTAGGAAACATTTCTTCACTGAAAGGGTTATCAAGCACTGGAACAGGCTGTCCAGGGAAGGGGTGGAATCATCATCCCTGGAATGTGTTCAAAACGTGTGTATGTGACACTGGGGGACATGGTTGAGTGGTGAATACAGTGATGCTGGGTTAACAGCTGAACTCAGTGACCTTGGGGGTCTTTTCCAGCCTAAACAATTCTATGAGTCTGTGTTTATATTGAAGTTGATTTCTTTGTGGAAAAAAAGGTGATACTATAATAGAGCAGATCAATGTTCTACTGTTTTGCTTTGTCTGTCAGGAAATGGTACAACTGTCGGGAATTACAAGCTTGTTTTAGTAAAACTCTAAAAAATGGTATAGCAGACGGGCAACAACTTGAAACCATGCATGTGCAAGGCCTGGCATGACTTACTTAGATGCTGTGGTTGGTTTTATTTAAAGCTTTCAAATCTTATGCAGACAATGGAGATTACTTGCTGTCTGTCTGCCTTGTTCTAATCTCACATAACTTGGTTTGGGTGAATAGATTTTTAAGTGGTCATCACCAAAAAAAACCCCTTATCTGATTTGAAATATTTCCAAAGCCTAATTTGAGTCTTCATCAGCCTGAATAAAATGCCAGTCTTGGTCCATCAGACAGCAGCTGGGCCTGGAAAAAGCTGAAGCACATGGTGTCATTGTTGTAAAAGACAATCCTTTCAGTGGAATCAATTCAGGATGCAGGATGTCAATATGTTCTTTATTTTCCATTCATATCTTCCAGCTAAAACCAGTTTGTTCCTAAACAACTACCTGGCTCAGACTGGTCCAAACAATAAAGGGAAATGGCTAAATTTTCTTTTCTTTGTCCATCCCTCCTCATAATAATCTTGGATGTGCTGTTTTCCTCTGTCCCTTTCAAGGAGTTTGAATAAAGCTTTTGTCATATGTACAGAAGATACTTCCTTTTGTGTTGCTCCATGTAACTTACCTATTGCTTCTGTCCAAGATTGTAGTGCATCCTATTGCCTCTTCCTTAGTGTGATGGCTGCTTCATGTGGTTTATTCAGTTTTTTTTCTATTGTATGTGTAATATCAGACTTAATAATTAAAGAAATTCCAAGTAAGAAGCTGAAATAGATTCTGACTGCTGTTGCCCTTCATTCTGCTAGCAATCCTATAACGAGTACAGCTAGTTCTTGTTCAAGAACAGATGGTCTAAGGGTTTTTATGGTGTATGGAACAGGTTTTCAAATACCARAATTGCTTATAATATTTCAGTAAACAACATAATTTTTAAATACAAAGTTAGAATTAACATAAATCTAGAAAATTGTTTTGTAGGAGGTGTCTCTTTCATGAAGGAAAGAAGACTGAAACTGAACCTGAATCCCTGTAATTTTGAAGTCAAGTTGCTAAGAATCRTAATTGGTCCATTTTTTCCCCAGAAATGCATAAATGCATAAAAATCTATCAGTATATCAAAACTAATTTCTGAGTCATGGTCTTTATTTTAAAGAGGCAAAACAAGAAATGCTATTCATGTCTTTCATGACTCTTAAAATGCTGAAAAGTTTGTATTATCAACAATTGGAAAGCTAAATAGGATATTGGCTTCCTTCCTTACTTTATTTTACCCTTGTTGCTCGTGCATCATTAAATTTGGTGTCCATATTAGCTTAAGAATTTTTTCATGATGTAAAGATTGCTTATTTAGAGGAACAAAATGGATTGAAATTAGCAGCACGAGTCGGAATGGTCTACTAGTCCTGGAAGGCAAGTTGGGRGACCTGGGTTTGATGCCATGCCTGTCACCAGTCCCCTCTGAAATCCAGGTCCCCTTCAGCTTTCTGTGGTGGGGACTCTCCCATGGATTACAGACAGGGATCTGAAAGGCTTCCAGTGTTAATGCACCAGTGGTTTAGCAGAGGTGTCTCTTACCAATGTCAACTCCATTGAGCTTGCTGTGAAACAAAATTAACATCCTTGCGCAGCGAGGAGGAGGGAGACTAAAAATTTGGGTGGGAGAAGGCAGAGAATTGAGGTCCATGACTGGAGCCAGCTGCAGAAGCAGGTTTTTGTGATGGTGTGTTCCAGCACAGGGGTTTTCAGTCTTTTAAAAGAACAAAATCTGTTCTGCTGGAGCAGCTACAGCATTAAAGGTGCCATTAAGGGTGAAAGGAAACCATTTCTCCTTCCTCAAAAGAATAGTTTGCTAGACCTAAGTTAGCATGCAGGAACCTGAAGTCCAAATTTGGCCCAGCTTTAAGTAAAATTACTCACAATTTTTTGACACGCCGTTAGTCATAAGTGCTCAGTGGTTTTGAGAGTGAGGGAGAGAAAGTTTGAGTGAGTCAAGGCTATTGTACATTCAGTGTTTCAAAGCCTAAATATTTTAAGGCTGTGCAACTCATCAGTATTTAAAGCCTTAATATGTTCTTTCAAAGCCTTTTTATTTTGCAGAGAATATCATTATCAGCTGGATGTGAAAACCACTTCCCTTTTCCCTGCAGACAGCATCGGTGGGAATTCACCGAGCCGGTGCACGCTAGCTGGGGAGCTGTGCAGGGTCTGGCCCAGCGAAGCAGAGGTTTCAGGCACACCTTTGATATGGAAAAAAAAAAAAAAAAAGGCTTTTCAAGGCACGCCTCTCCTGGCAGTGCAGCAGAGAGACAGGGCAGCTCTGCCTGCTGCTGAATCAGCATTGATCTCGGCAGATGCACAGCAGATAAGCCTGACAGAAGCCCTAAGACCAAAACAGAGGGTCCGTGCAGTTCTTGTTGAGCAATAGATTATAGCATCCTKGGCGGGGGGAGGGCAATTTCAAGGTCCGGGAGATGGGGACCAGGCAGCAAACGTTTCCATCGTGCTGAAATCAAACCCATTCAGGGGGAATAAGCCCGCTTTCAGAAAACCATTTTGTCGGGGCAGAACCGCATCCCAGCTAATTTSCCTGCGCTCTCTGCTTTGATATCAAACAGAACTCTCGCTGAGCTTCACCTCCGCCTCAGCCGGCGTTTTATTTGCCCCGCGCGGGGAAGGGAACGGGCAGTGCCAAGGTTAGAGCCGGTCCCGGCTTTTTTGTTCAGGTGTCGTGGGAAGGCAGGGCACCTGCCAGGCATGCCCAGTGAGCCCTAGAGCCCGCTCCCCCGCGCCGGSCTCGGCCGGGCTGCAGCACAAAGAGCGCTTGTGGCCCCCGGTCCCCGGGAGTCTCCCGGTGCTACCACTAGCTGGGGAGGACCGGTTACCATGGAGGCTGCCATCTGTTCGCTCCCTGCTGGAATGTGATTATCCTCGCCGGGCTGGGGAGCAGCAAAAGCAGGGGAGCGTGTGCTGCCGGCAATTATCCGCAATGGAGTGCGTAAATGGAAGGCTGGAATTAGCTAGCTGGAGGAGCACATAAAAGGATTTTACCGAAACTGTAGACGATTTCTGGCCGAGAGGAGTAAGCTTTCTGCAAGGTCGGTGCTAAATTCGTTCTGTATGTGGGTAATTTTTAATTGGCGTAGTGGCTTTAAGGATGGCAGCACCACGGAAATAATGCTCATTGTTAAGAGGGTGTGGGGGGATTGTATTTTAAGGATCTTTGTTTGTCTGTTTCAGTTCAAGCAGTTTAATTCGGGGTAGCCAAAGTAGTAAGTCAGAACAATAACTGGCCGAACTGACACAAATGGAGCAATTCATATCTCTTGTCTTTATGAAACGCTGTTCGCTGCCAGATCTGGTTGATTTACATGTCTTTTCACGCTGATTGCTTTTTGTCGGAGCGATTTCTTTCTGGATGCGATACGTGTTCGGTTTTTCCTACTGGTGAGACGGGGGGAGATGTTCAGCCGGAGCTGGTGATACAATGGATGTTGAGGGTGTTTTATGCAGTTTGCTCAGAGGAAGCAGCGGAAGGGAGGCTGAATGCAGGAGCAGGTTTTCCACTCCTCGTTCCCACCCTCTGCCTCTCTTTCTAACTCACCAACTRACCAAACATTTTGGACTATTTCTCATATGGGGCTTAATTGTATAGGGACTTGGCGTGAGTTTTCGGGATTCTCTGCAAATATYGTGACTGTTCTGTTGGCAGGATTTAATTTAAAGGGGGAAATAAAATTAGAAGTATATCCTTGTAAGGTTTTCGTGTCCTATAAAAGACTTTTTTTTTTTTTTTGCTGTGTTGTAGGAGCTAGGAGTATTAAATTTTTTCATGACATATGCATGGTGAACGTTTTAGTGCAATTCAAATTGCTGACTTAAACGAGGGGCATTAAAATTTTGCACCCCAAAAAGGCAAAATGTTACTTCAGCAGATGTTTTTGGYCACATATGGGCTTTCCCTTTTCAAATAAAGGTCTTATGCTGCATCCCTCTTGCCAGAACTGCCATTTTTATTTGGTGCAGGGGAGAACACTACTAGAGGCTTTTAATTAAAACTGTGTCAGTGCTAATTCAACCGATCTGCCCTCTGCTTTTATGCACTGAAAATGTCAGTGCCTTGGAGTCTGGAAGGGAAGTTACTGATAGAGTTAATAAGTCACGATTGCAACATATTTGACTAAGATAAATTTTTAACCTACAAGATCCTTTCCAAGTCTTGGTGCCTAACAAAAGTGCGTGTGGGAGGTTGAGGGGGTTTTTATTTCTGAGTACTTTAACTGTTTGTGGTGTATGAGGTTTCCTTGTGCTTGTGGGAGGCTGGAATATGTGCCTGCACTCCTTTCAGACATGATGTTACACTGGCATGTTGGTGGAACTGGGGGAGCACTCTTAAGGGAAGCTGCACCAACTTGTAATTTAAAAAAACCCCTTTTTTTTTTACCTCGTTCCTTCCCCAGAATTTAAGTATTGCATCGCCTTTGAAGCTGGTGATTTATGCAAAACTTGCTCTTAATGGGCTGCACTGGACTTGTTCACACGTGCAAGCCTCGAGCCTGTAATTGCATTGTGAGAAAGGAAGGGGCAGATTGGCTTTTGTGCTTGGAAAGAGATTAGACTTTCACCCTTGAGACGTTCTGCTGGACCTGCCCCGAGTGAAGGGCAGCCCTCCCAAGGTTATGCTGCTGCGGGATGTGTTCCCGCTCCCCGCTCTGTTCCTAGGAAGGCAGAGCTGTTGCCCRCAGGAGTCACTGTCACCGCGTGTGAATCATTGTCTCGTTGGCAGGTCTTCACAGACAGCACCAATCCTATCGACAGAGAGGTAAAGGCTTGTGTGCCCTTTCCAGAGGTGATTTCTCCTGGTTGCTGACTGGGGCTGTGCTGAGGAGCTTGCTTTTCCACTGCCTCTGCTAAACCTGTTCCGAGGATAAATAGGGGACTTYACATTCTGCATTCTCCAGCTCTTAGATTCTCTGACAAGCACCATGTAATTGTCTAAACAGTCTTGAGCAAATAATTTTTTTATTTCTTTCTTAATTGGTCTATATGGGTCTGTTAGATATTTTTTGTTATTATTACATTTTACTTTAGGTCACTAGGTCAGTGTTGATTTGTGGATGCAGGATTTAAAAGGCTAGACACTCTTTAATCCGTTTGAGCATCTGGCCTTTCACAGTAGACATCCCATTTCCATGTAATAGAGGAACTGCTAAATGTCTGTTGGAAACTAATGACTTTTTTTGAAAGACTTTTTTTTTTTAATCTATGGTAGATTATTACAAGTGGCTCTGATGTTTATGCTTAATGCAAACAAATGATTGCCAGTGTAATCTGCTGCATGATCTCTTGAAGAAGATTTATTCTAAAATATGGGCTTTGGGGGCCAGCAGAGATGATGGGTCATACTGAGTAGTGATTTGGTTTTGGTTTTTTAGAGAGGGTAAGCTAATCTTAGGTACATCACCTCACAAAAAAACGACATTTTGAATGAACTCCCAACTAAATAGTGTCTAGAAATACAACCTAGTATATAATGGGCTCATAATAATCTTGTTTATAATGTCTGTACTCACTGAGCTTTCAGGAAACTTGTCATTAAATGGTAAAATCCTGAGTCAATATATAGGAAACTGGCTTGCGCATAAACGATCACAATTGTTTTCTTCAAACAGACAAGTCTTTCTGCTTTTCACTTGACACATGACTGTGGAATGCTGTTTGACATGACTTGGATTTATTTATGCATTGTGTTCGGGCTGCTGCTTGGTGGAGGTTTTAAACACCCTTAGTTTTCAATACACTTTGTTTTCTGCTGTTTACTCCTTTACAGCAAACACTAAAACAAACAAACAAAAAAAGCCCAGGCTCCTCACTGTCTCCTTCCAGCAGCATGGCTGGTTCAAGGTTAAAGCCTGCAGCTCCCTCTGAAGGGCCAGCTGTTTTGGAAAGTGCTGGTGCCTGTTTACAAACTGTTCTCTTTGCAGCTCCCATGGAATAATGGAGTTCTCCAGACGCTGGATGTGGGAGGATAAACCTGCTGACACAGGCACTGYTGCTGTTGGGCTCTTTGCTGGGCCTTAGTCATGTAAAATTGCTGGTGCCTTTTAGGCTTTGTATGGGTGGGGTCAAAATGCAGGCATTAAAATTCCCCCCCCCCCTAAAATCTGTGCCAGATTTTAGAAAACGTCAAATTTGTTGAATGTGTTCTAAAGCAGATCACCTGTCCTAAACCTGTGCAGTGAGATGATGAGGGGAGAGACTGGCAATGTGCAGATTAATGATTTGTCTGTGAATTGTGGTGGGCTTTTTTAGCCTTTTCCAGAGGGGTTTGCGTTTAGTACAGAAGTACTTTTGTCCTTCTTTGAGATTCCACCTTGCTAAGGTGTCCAATTGAAGACTCAGAGCTGTTCTGCAAATAGTTTCAGAAAATACTCCTCCCAGGTAATCTTTATTCAAAGTTGGAAGAAGAACAGGATGGGAAGAAATGGCTGCATGCCAGCRACAGAATATCTTGAAGTGGAATTATTTCTGACTTTTTTTTTTTTTTCCAGTTCATCCAGTTGCTCTTACTATATAATTAGCTGCTCATTTCAAGTATAAAAATACTACTAGGACTTATAAGAGTCATGGGAATTGTTTACTTTTTGATGAATATCTCAGCAAAGTAAGTCCTTGAGTGCCTCTGGGAATGTGGAGCTCAGGACTGGAAGAAGCCATTTGGTCACTGAGGGGGTTTTTGTGGGGGCTTTCCCCCCTGCCACTCTCAGTCACAGGTAGCCATACAACTTACCTGTTATTTAGGTGTTCAGTAGACTTCTCTTCTGGCATACTGCAAATCACAGACTCTTACTGGCTATGGCAAGCAAACTTTAAAGAGAACTTTAAACTCTACTAAATGATGAAAAGCCAGTGTTTCACTGTGCCTCAGAAATTGAACAAGGAAGATTGAGCTCATTGCCAGTGTCATGGGATTCCTGGTAGTAGAAAACTCAAGCAGGCACTTTGGGACATGAGTTCTACTGCCAGGATGATAGTACTGGCACTATCTGCACTCTATAGCCCCAGCCAGTCTCCAGTGCTTCAGAAGAATGAACCACTGAGCAGCCAGACTTTGAATCTGGGGGAAGAACAGCTGCCTAGTTCTGACAGATGGCTAGAGGAGGTGCTTTTTCAAGTAGAAGTGCTTTTCCAGCTGCTGATCTTTGGAGGAACCTTCATTGCAGTTGTTTTTGTACTTCTTCTTGACTTGTAGACGTTTCCTGGCTTGTGCATTCTTCAGACTGTACTTTTTTGCTGTGGTTTTCSCATCACCACAGAGCCACTTTACCTTGGTGAGGATGGTGTAGGTGCAGCTAACCCTGGTATTAAACAGTGTTGCAACTTGTCTGTTCCACTTCTACTTGTAGCAACACTTACCAAAAACCGACCAAACAAAAGAAATCCATATTCACCTGCCCAATTAGGTGGTGGTGTGGTTATAGCTCTGAGTATCTGCTTTAGATTTGATAGCTGAGATTGAAACAAAGATTTATGCAAGCCTTTTCAGCAAAGCCTCATGAACTGGGGATTGAGACTTCAGAAGACCTGAATTAAAGTCTCTTCTACAATCAAGGGTTTTGTTTTGCAGGCATTAAGTAGTGCCATGGGTGGTGTGGTGTATTCCCTGGAGTGGTGTTGAACATGGCTGCTGTTTGGGTAGTAGAGGGAAAATTAGCTCAAGAGATTGTARTATTATTTTAAAGAACAACTTGATTCTGTAACGAGTCATTCCTGCAGAGCAAGACCTGAACTTCTCATTTGGAATTTTTTTTCCTAGTATCTCCTCCTCAGTACCAGCATCCTTTGTGTTCTCCTATAATGCTATCCCATTTTCTACGTAAGTTAATATTTATTTATTTATTTATTTATTTATTTATTTATTTATTTATTTTCCTCCCTTTCTTAAGGAGGTCACGGATCCTTGAGAAGATGAGTGAAAACATCATTCTAACTCAAAATGGATTTCTGGCTTCCTAACTGCTTGTAGCAGTTACATTGAGATTGAGATCTAATACCTGGAATAAATAACTTGATGCTCACTKTAATTGTGTTCAATGTGGTTGACAATTGTTCAGCTCTCTAAAATACCAAAAGGGTTCATAAGGTTATATAAGATTACCTGTTGCCTTTCTTTAAAGATCCTGTGCCTCTTTTCTCTACAGCTGAAACAGTTCTCTGGCAGCTCTATGTCTCAAGGCAGCTTCCAAGACTAATTTTGATGTCTGTTCTCTTCGGTAGCTCTTGTTCACGCCATTGCTTGGAGCCTTATGCTGCTGTTATGACTTGGCCACCCACTATAATGTAACTGGCAAGTGTTGTAGTCCCTTGGCTTGTCAAGATTTCTGTGTGTAAGCCAGTTTTCTCTGTGGAAGCTGCTACAAACACTCTTAAAGATAGCTGCTGTGAGCCAAAATAAATTCGAAGGCTTGGTGGTGGAGTTAGAGCTTTGCCTAAGAGCTGAAGCACAACAGTTAAAATCTAACATGATGAAATGTTCTCAGTTAGCAGTGTGAGCACTGTTTGCCCTTAGGAAAGCCAGCAATGCTGCACTCCTCTGTTGTCTGCTAGTGTTCTGTTATTTTGGGGAAATGCTCATTTTAAAATCTTTGTCTGCAACACTGTAGATAAGAACCTTGCCCACCAATCTTTCCCCATATTACCACTTGTTCTGCAAGCTGTGGCCTGGTTAGGCCATAAGAGACAGAACATTTGTGTGTGTGTGTTTATAAAGCTGATGTTATTGATTGTAAAATATAGTCTTTCTAAACAATTAGAATTAAAATATCCAGACTTGTCTTGTTGCTGATGTTACTGGTCTTATTCCTGGTGTTCCTCTGGTTTGCCTGAAAATATTCCAAAATTTTCCCGCTGTTGAAAAATTCTGAAAACTGTAGAATGGTTTTTCAGTTGCTGTTTAACACAGGACTATGACTTCAGCTGGGAGCTAAGGTGGGGTTTTTTTGGTATGTGTGTGTCTTCCATGGAGTGTCCTCAGCTTGTGTGAGCAAAAGTGTGATATTCCCTCAATCTGATGCTAAACATTTTCAGCCCAAAACAATGCCCAGGACACAGTCAGGATGAGAGGGAAAAGCCTCTCAATCCGATGTGATCTACTTACTGTTCCTTGATACCGTAGCCTGTTCATCATGTTTTAATGGATTAAGATTTTCTTTGCACTGCTTAAATCCTGTTTATCACAAAATCGGGTGGTGTTTTAGAATCCCTTTCCGTGAGAAAGACGACAATGAAACCTGACTGTGTCTGTTTTATAGCTGGCATCTTCCCTGGTTCCAGGTTTTTAGAGCCCAGAGACAGGAGCAAAGCAACTGTGGGGAAGAGCTTATTGATTGCTTTTGTGTTGAAATAAATGATGAAAAGTTATTACTGTCTGGCTGATGAGGTCTGGTGTGTGGATGGCAATAATTTAAAGGAAATTACAGTTTCATTAGTGCGGATGTGGTCTCCAAGGCTATTTTTAACTATCAGCACAGCTCCACTATGTAAAAACAGTCACAGCTCTCTCTGATCTTTGACCTTTACAGCTCTAAAAGCTGAAATACACTTCTACATTCTCTTATTTGTCATCACTGTCTGTATTTTTACCTTGCTTTTTTGAAYGACATTGGTTTTGTAGAATTCCTTGTGATCGCTTTTCTCTGGATGCTTGTGGTACACAAGGCTGGATGGACTGGAAAAAAAGCAGTACTGTGTATTAATGGGAGAGAAGAAAAAACCCTGCAAAGAAGGGCCCAATTGGCTGACTGTCCTGTAGGGACTAGATTAAATCAGCCCTAACAGGACAAAGTAAGGAGACTACAACTGCATATATATTTGAGGTGGAAGTAAATAGTTGTGCACAGATAGTGAAATATTTTGTCCTGAGGCTGATCTAGTGAAAGATGTCCCTGCCCATGCAGGATGGCTGGACTGCCTGGCCTCCAAAGATCCCTTCCCATCCAAACTATTCCATGCTTCTGTGATTTTTAGGAACCGATGTGTTCTCGAGAAAGCTCATCTGATGCTTTCTATAGTGTGAYAGGGAAGATGGGGAAAGGTGGAAGGGGAAATGTCTTGTGCCTTCCAGCTTCTCCTCCTCAGGAAGCATGGAGTCAGAGCTAAGGAGGAATAGGCTAAAAATGCCTGTAACTCTCACATATTCAGTGTAAGAAATGTAAATGGGATTCAGAGACAGATAAAAAAATTCATGGTGAATGTGGCTCCCAGCATCTGGTAAAATACAGCTGCACAAATGCATCTGCTGACACGGGTGGTCCATAAACTGATGCTGTAAGGCACGGGGCTTGTGTCTTTGCTGCCTTCTGCACTGGGTTACCCAAACATTTGCCACTGCTTCTTGTCAGACACAGAATAATTGATTGACTGTTTGTTTTTTAAAGAATCTTTCTTTCCTGACTGAGTTTTGTGTGCTCTTATCTCCCCCAGAAATGTACTAATGCATTCCATTGTGCTGTTTATTGTGAATCCTCCATGCAGTCTTTTATTAAGTCTAACCAAGAATAATTTGTACTTTATTTTTAGTAACTAGCATTGCCCAAATTTGATTTTTATATGGAAGTGAAATCATGGTCACTGCAATCTGACCTGCTTCACTTGTGAGTCTTTACTGTTTGGATTTTTAAAGTTATGAATTGAGCCTTTCACTGCACTGCTGAATCTAAGGAGAATTCTGTGTGGTGGTCTTCCTGGCTTGGGCTGTGGCTTTTTTTTTTTCTGTGGGATACATGTGTGCTCTGTGTGTGTGTATGTATGACTAAAAGCTAAATTAACTGGAAAACGAGTCGGTGCCCTTTTGCAAATATGTTAAATTACGTTTGAGCTGTGAAGGTGAATAAAGATGGATGGCAAAACACTTTTAGGGTAGACCCCAGGCTTTTTGCTCCTCCCTTAAAGAAGGGTAGTGCCCTCCTGGTCCGGCGCTGCTGTCACTGGGGAAGAGGCAGTAGCTGTGTGGGAGGAGGCCTGACGAAGCATCTTTCCCAAGGAGGAAGGCATGGGAAGGAGAAAGCAATGAAGATGCCATGAGAAAAAGCAGAGTCTCAGGGCCAGTGTGTCTTCTCTCTGTAGGTGTTTGCTAACTCTGTGTTAGCATTATCGAATGGATAACACTATAAATAGTGACTTCCTCCCTAAATCACAACATGATTTTGTATTATATATATTCATAGTTTATACACACATATATATATATATATATATATAAAGGACGTTTTAGAAATAAGAACTGTTAAACTGGTTTTTTTTTAAAGAAGAATTGGCAAATCAAACCCAGTTGATGGAGTCCTAGCTTTAGACCACTTTTCATGTCTAAACCCAGAAATCCTTAAACAATTGCTGATCTTGCTTTACTAAAGAAGATTAATTGACAAATGAACCGCAGATTCCTGGATTTTTAATTTTTTTTTTAAGTATGGAAGATACTTTAAGMTTCAGAAAAACAGCTTTATATGGTTAGTGTGAAACATAGGGATGCTATAGAAAAAACCCAGTCCTTTTGTAAACTAATAGAATAGATGTCAGTGACATGGCACTTAGTGATGTTTGATATAGTWCTCTGATTTCATAGAACTGCAACCATTCTATTATTTGTTTGGAGAGTTTTGTAGTTGCTTGTATTACTCTTACTCTTGGACTAAATTGCAGACACCAAGATGCTACAATGACAAATGCTGTACAAACATAGAACAAAAAGTTCTTTTCCCCTAAGAACTTCTGTTGTGTGTTCTTTGAGTGCAACCACAGGCTTTCCCTTTGGGGCGTATGATACAGCTGGGCTGGAAGAAAAGAAAAAGAGGATGGAAAAACACTGCTATTTACTTTCTAATTATGGCATGGTAATTGCTCATCACATCTACCTTGGGATTGCTTTTCTTGCATCTCCTTGCATGTGAACCGGGAGAGCTAGGGAAGAGAGTGATAGAAGTTTCTGACTTTCAGGGCTGGGAGGGGAAAATCTCTTTTCAACAAACTTGTTTCTCTTTGGGCTGCAGACCCAGAATGTCCCTTAGTGTTTCTCACCTCGTTGAGGGCTGGTTGCCCATCTTTTTAAGATGCTATCSTTGCTTTTCCTTGTTGCAGCAGTCCTGAATGTGCATTTCTAAACTCCTTCCCCGCCCAGCCCACTTCTGTGTGCACTTTTCCTCCTCCCTCCTCTTCCTGACGGTCACTACTTTCAGTAGGTCGCATCCCCAATATAGAATTTTTCCCCATCTTTTTATTCGTTGTGTGCCTGCAAATCTTGGGTTGTGATATGGCTGTTTCTTCTTTCCTCACATGCCTCTGGGGCAAAGCTTGAGGGATGCAGTTTAACAAGACAGCATATTAAACAAGTTGTGTGCTTTGGGGTTTTTTTAATATRTTTTGTTTAAGCCACCCAGGCTTCTGCACAAAATCACTTGTTACTGATTTTAGACTATTCCAAGAGTTGTGAAAAGGGCAGCACGTGGAAGGTCTGACAGAAGTGAGGGTCACTTTGGGACAACGGGGTGTGGTGATCCCATTTCCCTAAGAATAGCTGGGAGCCACGTTGAACCCCTCTGCAGATGACTGCCCAGCTCTTGAGAGGGGATTTTAATAGTGCCTCAGGAACTATTTGGGGATGAGGACAAAGCATGCTTTTATTTTTGCCCATGCCCAGAAAATGCTGTGCTTTTGAAGTATTGGGGTGTAAAGAAGAAGGGAAAGGGGAGATCAGTGTGAGTCAACCACAGCTACTTTTTGAGAGCCCTCAAAGGGGCCTTTCTCTCTTGGACTCACTGAGATGTCTAAAGATCCTCCCACATGGAAAAAGAAAGTTGGGAGGTGTTTTCATATTGAAATTGAGGAGTTCTCCTTCTGAATTCTGCGTCAGAGTGACAGGCAGGTCACCGATCCTTCTGCTGGGACAAAAATCCCTCTCCATCACTGGCCTGCACAAACCGGGCATCGTGTCCTGATGCATCATCCTCAGCAAACCTTTTGAAGCACTTTGTGCCTGAAGTGGGTCTGCAGAAAGGAGGAGACAGCAGAAGACAGCCACACTGAGTGCTGGACCGTGATTCACTGTCACATGAGCCAGCTCGGTTTTGGGGCGGTGTGTGTCACCGTGACGTGCTGCTCACACAGCTCTGTAATACTTACTTCAGCTTTCCAGGTTTCCTGACTGTACTCATCTGACTTCCTGCTCAACTTCATCACATTAAGAGTATTCAAATGAGTGATGTACATAATTTAAGCCCTCTTGTCTGCAAAACGGGGAAAGTACTGAGAGAAAGCTTGTGGTGTTGAGTCTGAAAAGTGCTCGGAGGTGGAAAAGGTGGTAAGTGCCGTATATTTATTGTGAGACGTTTGTGAAAACTTGTAATTACTGGAGTGATGAAGTCATACGTGAGCCAATAATTTTGATTTGGAGTAACATAGTTTCATAAAACTAGTCTGCTGTGCAAGGACTAAAAACATACTGTGTTTAGTCTGTGTAGTTATTCTAGCCATAGCAAGTGACAGCAGCTCCTTATCTTAGTAGTATTATTTTAGTGACACACTAATGAGAATGTTTTATTTAACTAGTTGTTCTCCATGCCTCTTCATCTGCTTTTCAGAGAAAATTTAAAAAGCTAACTTTATTTTTTAATTAACTTTTCTTTAAAGTTCATAGGCATGCTTTGGTGATGGGGAAGATGTAGCTGCACCTCTTGTTGATGAGGTTACAACTAATACTTGCATTGTGCAATTTGCATGTTTCTGCTCTCAGAGGAAGCAAAGTTGAGCACAGTACACTTGTGAAACCGGGGTAATAGGTTAATGAGATATGCCCATTCCAGCAGGTTTAATCTCTCCCAAATCCCCTTATCTGCTAGCTAATCAAATAGATACGGAACAATTAATATATAACTTTTTTTTTTTAAAGGAGGAGTTAAATATGTATTTTAAAGATAGGCAGTGGTGACTTCTTTATACCTGTTTTAACGTTGCTACTTTTGGAAGTGAAATAAGATCCTCAGTTTCCTTCACGTGTGTAGAATTCCTGCTCTCTCTCTGAGCAGTGGCAGAGCTGCAGTGACTCTATGGGCTGTGGTGAGCTGGGGGCTTGCCTGTGCAGCCCTAGGTAGATTTTTCGGGGCTGGTTGGAGCTCTGACCTCTCCCTTGTTCTCTGCCTTGTTCTCTGCCTTGTCCCTGTGGCAAGGACTGACAGAGAGCAGAGTCTTGGTAGGTCGGATGCCATCCCTCCCACGTGTGTAGCTGCTTATCTTAACTAATTGCTTCTTAAATTATTTTGTAGCCATTTGTCTTACAGTTTTCCAACTGACTCTGTTGCTTGTGTGAAAATTGAAAACTATATTGCTGATCCCATCTGGATTTAAAGTCTGCATGACATACTTGTGCGACAGGCATTATCAGTGGTTTTCCTGGATTGGGAAGGGTAGACCAGGCTGAAGAAAGGCTGACAAAGCCCTCACTGACAGATGGACAAATCAGACTCGTGAAGAAAGTGGTTCGTTCCGAATGTGGGAAACTGAGCAGAAAATTAATTTTCTCAACAGAGGCTTTCCCAGAGAGATGAGTTGTTCTGTTGTAGATGTACTTCATGCGCAAGTCCAACCCGCAGGGGCAAGCTTTGAACCCCTGGAGGTGAGCTTTCAATATAGAAATATAACCTATGCATTGGAGTTCTCTTGATTATGAAACTCAGCTAATGTTATTTTTTATTTTAATGATGCATTGATGGCCTGGGTGAATTAAATTTGTATGTGTGTTTAAGGAGCCTGGGATTGCTTGCCAGTAATATCAAGGATGGGGAAATGCAACTTCCTAGCTCAGCAGCTTAAAAATAAATGCTCAAAACAAAAACAAAACTTGTAAATCTTGGCCAAAGCGCTAAAAACGCGTTCCATTTAGATTTCAAATCCATAGGCGTGGAGCTTGCATCTGCTCACCTCAAGAAAAGAAACGCACCAGAAGTGTTGAAATAAGCGGAGGAAAGTTGTTTTTTTAGCTGGTTTTGGCAAGATCCCCCTGCCGTTCAACATCTGTAGTAGAAAGGAAACAATCAGCTGCCCCAGTGTTCCAGAGGGCTGTCCCCTCGGTGAAAAGCAGATACTCACGGATTGTTTTGCGATTGCGTTCCCTGTAACCCTCAGCTCAGTGGGGGCTGAGAGTGGCTGGCGATGGAAGGGGCTGCGGGGAGCTGTGGTTTGGACCAGCTCGGTGGCTGGAGATGACCTCAGCTGCGGCAAACGACAAGTTGGCTGCTGTGTTCTGATTCGTATTATCCGAATTGACAGGGCTGGATTTAAATCCCGGTTTCTTTCTCCCGCTGAGATGAAAGTGTGCCAGCCGGGGATCACATGGTGTGGGAGCTCTGAACAATGAAAGAAAGTTAGTTGCAGTAACTTCCCTTCTCAGTTAATCCTTTTGCTTTTTAAAATTGTGCGTTTTATCAGTTCATAATTCACTCCAAAGTCTTTGTGTTGTACCCTGGAGCACAATATGTAGCTTATGTCACTTAAAAATTGATTTTAAATTATTCTAATCAATTTTAATCTATGCCAAATAAACGAATGTTTTCACAACAGTTTTTTTACTATAGGCTCTTTTGTTCAGTGCTCTGGTATCCTGTGTGTCATACGTACTTCTTTCTAGGCATAAATTTAAAGAGAGATTAGGAAATGCAAAGGGATGATTTGAAATGAGCCCCGCACAAAACAAAGGGAGAACAAAGTACCAAGCAGAAAAATACACTAACCAGTCCTTTAACCTTGATGCTGCTTTAACTTCAGACAGCCGTCCGATTAATAGTGACAAAACTTTCATAGCGGCTGAGGTATTAGACAAAACAACTTACAGTAGTCCCTCCTTCTCCTCCTCCTCCTCCTTTCTCCAGCAGTTTGTACGTTACATAAGCTGATTTCTTTGTTTTTCCTCGTGAACAGACTCCACTCTCTTCTCTAAGCAGACTGGCCTGCTGTTGCTTACGCTCTTCCTCTCAGCACAGGCTTACCCCCAGAGAGGAGGAGCATAGCGTGATTGAGAGACCCAGCATGTAAATCGTGTGCATATAGAGAACATCTGGGGAGAAGTCCTTTCTGGCAACTTTGTAGGGCTYGTAAATGGGATCAATGTGAGCCCCTCGTAGGGTTATTGCCATTGCAAAATCCTTTCCTCGTGCAGTGGTAGTGGATTACGTTTGCAGACAATGTCTTCTGAACCAGGTAAGACTGAACGGGATGCTTCTGCTAAACTTTAATCTCTGCAAGGCTCGAGGTGTGTTTGTGTCCAGAGACACCAAGAGTTAAACTTTCTAGTTTGGGGCAGTTGAACCGGTGAACATCAGCTGCCTTGTGATGCAATACAGCTGGAATGCTCTGGTGATTTTTCCTCCTATTCTCAGTAAATGAGCTTGAAGTGTCCCGAACGGATTGCCTGGCACAGCTGCCATACAGCTAACTCCGCTGCTTTTGGCTTTTTTTTTTTTAGCTGCTGCTTTCACCAGCCCGGGACTTTGTTAAAAGCAAATCAGTTTTGTGATGTTTATAAATGGTTTCAGTTCCTGTCTCATTTGCCAGGTTCACTGAGGTCTGTTTGTAGCAGTAAGGTTTCTATAGGGTGTATCTACAAGAAAGCATTGCCTCCAAGATTTATATCCTGCCTAAGATTTATATCCTTGCTTTAGGAAGTAGGTGTACGCTTGTGACTTATACCCAGCTTTTCACATATAATGTTGCAATAATCCATTTAACTGGTGCTTATGCTACAATTAAAGAACAGAATTGGCTTCCAGAACTAAGGAATGTTTTCTTTTATTGCACCATCCAGTGAAAGGTTTGGATTTTTTCCATTGTATGCTTGTAAATGAGTTTTAAAGAATAGCATTGAAAATACTGCCTTACTTTTAAGTGGGTGTATTTTTCAGTTCTGAGAAAAATTCCACTTGGGGTAAGTTCAAACAAAAGGCATACCCAACTGCAAAAGCTTAATAAAAACCAGTAAATATTCTGAGTTAAGTTTTCCCCAGAGAGCTGGATGAAGCTGATCTGTGGAAGGCTTGGGTTTAGAATGCCAGTTTTCCCCCCTGGAAAGCCCTCTGAGACTAAAGAGAGGGATGGGAGTCACTGGCTCAGTGAGATGGAGATTTACTAGACAGCTTGTGTAGATGCATGCAAATAGTTCTACTSCAACTCTCCTGATCTCAGTACTTGTGGGCATCTGATTTTTCTGGGGGTACAAAGAATATTTGTTTTAAAATAATTCTGTTGGCTCCTTATCTGTTTGATAATCGAGTTTGAAACTCCCCTTCTCCCTCTAGCTTTTAACAATCAACCRAAAGGATGGGAAGCACACCTTTGCTCCCACTCTTTGCATACTATTTTGCTGTATCCTGAAAAGAATTGATATGAGGATGTATGAAACTTTTCTTTCACTGATCTGTCTCTTAGGAGCTGTTTTCTAGGATATATGATGCACATTCTTTTCCCGTAAAAGTGACCACGTGACGTGAAACCCTTATGGACTTCTCAGGAAGGATAATGGGGTGTTATAACTACCATTTCCTCTTGCCCCCCTGGCTTGCTTTCAGTTTGCAAAGGCCAAAGCCTACAGAATTGTCACATGTGACAGTGGCTGTCCCAATGTCAAATATAGTGGTGAAGCTCTGATCTTTGATTTTTTTTTTTATTTTTTTTTGTATGCGATGTACAAATGTATTTGTCTGTGCTTTAAGGTGACGTAGATTATACCATCACGGTACTTTCCAGGCAGTGTATTTCCAAGTCTCCAGTTAGAAGCTGTTAATGCAGGAGTGGATTATGGTGCAAACACCTGGCTTGAAGGGTAAGAATCTGTGAGCTTCYACCAGGCTGTGGTGTAGCACACAGATACTTCCTAACATCACCTTCTCAGAGAGGCGTAGGAGACCTATGGATATAGGAAATGCACAGAGAGAGGTGACAGCAAGTAGTTCCAGTCTGTGTGGGTTTTAAATCACGTGGAGAGATATCCCTGGACACTCCTAAACAGCATCTGAGAGAAGCAGTGAGTTGCTTGCTGAAGCACTGGCTGCCTCCAGTTTGTAACACAAACAAATCCTTCCAGTGCTGACTTCTGGGACTGGGTGGGAGGGCARTGGCCTGCCCAGGGGGACAGTGCCTCTGGGAAGGTGTAAATTCACATGGCAGTTCATTCATTGCTGTCACTGTGGGCAGTTGAGTGTGTCCAGGCACCTGAGCAAAGCAGTTTTTCCAAGCAYTGAAGGCCCATAAAAAATACGTAGAATGTACTTTTTCTGGAGCTTTGTTGTTTTTGAAGACTGGAACTTTATAGATTTATGGTTTTTTTTACTAGTAGTATTCACTGTAAGGGAAAGCATCACTGAGAAACTGATTTCAAGCAATGTCTTTTTGAAAGGGTCATTGATAGCATGACCCAGAAGTCAGCAGGGACTTCAGTGTTTTCATTAGTGCCATCATTATACTTTTGCTTTGAGACTGCAGCACTGAGTCTTATGTTAGTCTTTTACGTGGTAGGTGCTCTATAAACAGAGACAGTGTATTGGTTTACATCAGTGCTTGTAAACCCAGTGAATTTGTTGAGTCTTTACTAAAAATTCAAAATATTTATGTAATTCTCCTGTTCCATATCTCTCCCCTTCTGCCCAGGGTTTATAATTATTATGAAACAAAAGGATTAARTTAGTGTTAAGAGTTTGGAACTTTGGTGCCTCTGTATTTCTTGCAATTTAACAGGCAATGCTTGACCTTGAGAAGTACAGGTAGTTAGGAAATATAATCTTTTCTTTACATTGCCCTAAAATACTTAACACATTATGATTGCTCTTGCTTGCCCSTGAAAAAACCACTGCAGTCATGACCTATCACTAAAAAAAAGGAAAAAAAATCAAGGGAGGCAACAGTTGGTTTACGTCATATGAGGTGGAGAGTGATTGGAGTATTGCCAAACCTTGTATTAGAAAAGAAATTAAATGCTTAACCTTAAACAAATGCTATTTTTAAGAGTAATTTCATAGATTTTATTTGCTCTCTGTTTTGGAAAACTCTCTCCCCCAACGTGCAAGCCATCCATTTTTTTCTGGTGAATATTTCAATGCTCTTTCTTCTGACGCCAAGAACCGAGGCTCTAAGGAAAACACTAAACATTACATAGGAGTCAGCAACGTTCTGTGGGGCTGCAGTTTGGGAAGCAGTCCGAGTGATCCAGTGGGCAGTTGCTGCCAAGAGGCTGCCAGGTCCCTCCCTGGGACTCTTGGTCTCATCCAGGATCCAGCTCAGCTCTCTCCTGCCGTGCAAACCTCTGGTGGTACAAGCCGTGTCCACTCGCCTGGGAGCTGTGTGGGGTCACAGCATCCTGGAGAGAAACCCAGCGAGCCTTAGAGCTGGTGAGGCAGTGGGGGCTGTCGGGGTGTGGAGGGATGGAGAGGGTGAAACTTCTCATTTTGGCGGGAACTCCCTCACTCTGTCTGGGGTAGCTGCAGTCGGGGTGGGAGCAGCCTTGTTTTGGTCCATCCTGGAGCCTTCAAACATTTGCGTGCTGAAGCGTTAGCAAAGTGAAAGGTTGCACATCCTTGAGATGTGTTGGACAAAGCTTCAGCCGTTTCAAAATTTCTCTGCTTGAAGTGTAGTTGGGTTTAATGTATTTTTACTTTACACGACTTTTTTTTTTTAAAATAGCATTTCCTATCCATTTGCACACTCGAAGATAAATATTCATACGAGTATTAAGCTTTTTTGAACAGTATGATAAATATTCATCAAGTTTGCATAAAAAAAGATATTTCAATTCAGCTTCTTAAGTTTTAAGAAATGACATCCAAAATTCATCATACAGTTGTTCTTTTTATTTATTTTTTTTTAAAGAGTAAATTTTAAATGGAGGTCTGGAAAAGAGAGAAGAGAGGACTAAACAGTAGAATACTTCTGAATTTGAATCTCTCAGCCAGTTCAGAGCATGAAATGTAAAGCTGTTTCAGTCTGTGTAGTGTTCAAGAGGCAACTGTATTCATGTGCAGGTCTGTTAATCTGGAGTGAATTCTGTGGACAGCACAAACGGTGGTCATTTCTGGCAATTTAGGGCTATGGGRTTTTTCCCCATTTGGATTCCAGGCAACTTGTATTTGGCTTCCTTACATAAGGATGATTATGAACCAGGGAGTTAGTGTGAAATGGTGATTGGTCCCCTGTTCCTCACGGAAAAGAGACAATATAAAAGCTGGCATAATTGTGGTAGGACTGGACAAGGAAGGTCCTTCCTGAATGATTTCACAGGAAGGCTCTAAATGTACTTAAACGAGGCTTTTTGTGCCTATTCTTCACTTTTTTTTGCTCAACCAGGTCAAAAGCAGGAAGCACTTGAATTCTTGTGAAGTGTCCAGCTTTGGGTTCTTTATATTTCTGGTTTGGTGCAGTGAGCATTCCCAGGGAGCTGCTTGTTTTTCAGTGTTTCGTAGCTGATGGCTGTTAATTGCTTGGCAGGGAGACTGAAGTGCTTGGGGGAGGAAAGGCATTGGCCATGGAGCAGCCGTGGTGCGGCACCGCTGGAGCTGCTCCGAAGGGGCCAGAGGGTTTCCCTCCACCCGTGCCTTCTTCATCATGAAGTTCATGGTTTTACATTTCCTTGTAATCTTTCATGTAACAGGGAGTAGTGCGTGGTAGCCTGTTGCAATGCTATTGTGCAGCTAATACCCTGCTGCCTGTTCTATAATTAGGGCKTAATTCAAGCTATCCATTTTTAGATAATGGTTTTTTGATTTATTTTTTTTCCCCCTTTCCTTCCCTACTGTTTCCTCTGAACCCACGGAGACACGATTCAATAAAATCAATATTATCTAGTGGCCGCTTGCTTCTGCAAAAGGGAATCTTGCCTTCCTCTCCCTATCAATAAACTCGCATCTTTGCCCCAGCTCCAGTGCATCTGAGGTGAGCGAATGCCTGAAGCCGCCCGCTTTGTTTTTTTGGCGAGGTTGCGTTTCGGACGGCTCAACTTTTCCCAGACCGCATCCTGAGGCCCGATGGATGCCAACACTGGTGCGCAGAAAGTGGTGGGRGCAGGCGGCCAGGAAGGAGGGACGGGAGTGGGTGGAACAGCTTGTGTCCGTGACAGCTGGCTGCTGGAGGAGCTTCGGGCTGTCAGATGCTGGCGGGGCACGGGGACTGCCTCAGCAGCTGGATGAGGGAAACAGTTTCCATCTATCGGTGATGATTTTATTGGCTCGCACTGAATAATCGACTTCTTTTTGGATCTCTGGCTGTTCTGCCTTTTGGATATACTATATTACGTATTTATGTCTTTAAATTACTTGAATGCTATCGGTGTGTGTATTTATGCAACTTCTGCTCGAAACTTCTGAAATAATAAATTAGTTACAGTTTCAACCTTCTATAATTAGATACTTTATTTTTTTTTTTTCCCCTTTGGGTCTGCGGGAGCTTTTTGCTTTGGGTTATTTTAGCGTCCTGTTTCTAAAAATGCTTTCTTTTAGTCCATTTTATCTATAGAAGTAACCGGTTTCATGTCTCGAAGCATATGGATGGTTTCCAAAATAGCTCTTGAGTTGAGATGAAATAACTGCACAGATAACTGGCCAGAGAACAAGATTGAAGTGTCAGTGGCTTGTCAGAAAAGTTCAGAAACAATATATGCTGAGCAAGATGGTGAAATTTGTAGTTAGATCAAATTTATCTAAACATACTGTTATTTTATCGTGGCTTATGAATTATGGAAGGGGAGGTCCTCCTGTCATTGCCTGAGTAATCACTGCACTTGCCTGGTAAGCATATGCTGCTGTACCCTCTTGAATTATTCCAGTGGTTTGTATGAGGTGGTCAGCTGCATTTTTCCTTCAGATGACCCCAGTACTGCAGGTCCTCTCCTTAATATGAAGTCAGACTGTGCTGCCCAGCATGGTGTCATGCTGTTTATCTGATACATGATAGAAGAAGAAAATAAATCATCTTAAAACTTGATAAACAAAATGGAAAAAAACACCAGGCTCAGTGCTACAATGCTTGCCCAGGGAAGTGATTCTTCTCTGATTAGTAAATCTGTTTTTACAAGTGGGGTGTCTTGTTTAGTAAATAGGAGCTCGGGACACTTAGAAAATGATGATTGCCCTCTGTGCAGAATGTGCTGGTGACAATTAAAAACTCAATGAAAAATTTCACGTTACATAAAATAATAGTTGAGGGGACATGGCTCACCTCGCACAGCTCCATGCAGAAAACTAAAATGAAAAAATAGTTTTGGGAAAACTCGGCGGAGGCATATCCTGTCAATCCTGTGCCAGTGTTTGTAATCAAAACGAGTATTAATGCAGTAGGAGCTCAAGAGAGCCACACAAAACTTGCTCAACCCTTCATCAAACGTGGGAAGCTGTAAAGAGATCACGGGGAGGGGAGGAAGTGACCCCCGGATACAGGGCTCACCCATGTTCCCATTATCACGACAGGGGAAGAGGTTGACAGACGTGGTCAGGACAAATGTAGCCAGGACACTTCTGCAATTTTGCCAAATTCAGTCACGTGAGACATAGTTTTTAAGTTGAAAGTTGTCATCATGGATTGTGGCATGGGCAAAATGCAGTGCTGACAAGGAGGGAGGGATTACCTGAGGTTACCTGGTGCAGAAATGAGACAGTAACAGCAGGGTAGCTGACCTGGGCTACAGGGTCAGCTTGCCCTGCCTAATCCTGGAGCGATGGAGCTGCTGCTTCTTATTGTACCCATTTCCTTTCTTGGAGTTTTTTGTTCTGTGGCTTTGAACCTTGTGGTTCTTAGCTACACGAAGCTCATGGTACATGGCTGTAGGGTCAGGCACTGTATTCACATATGAGCCTTGTAGTCTTAATAAAAGCAAAGAAAAAATATTGTCCAAAACTGCGGAGAGATTTTGACATTATTTTATGAAACACAAGCCGTGGAAAGCCTCTACAAGTAAAAGAACACTATTGCATATTTTCTCTTTGGATTTTGGGCTCGATAACACATGTTCAAAGACCAAAGTGAAAGCAAAGCTTTGAGGGAATGTATTGTAACACGGGAACTAAGTATGTGGAAGAGCAGTGCTGTATTCCTGTAAACAGAACTCCTCATACTTGGAGCTCTCCTTTCAGTCTGAAGTCTTTCTGGAGATGTGGTTTGAACGTTTCTTTTCTCTGTTCATTTAAGAAACTTCTAGTGTTCATTAAATAGTTGATGAATGTCCACCATCAGTGTATACGTCTAGGTGACTCATAAAAGCCTTAATGAAAGAAATGCTGTGGTTTTGGCAGAGGACCTCAGTCATAAGCTACTACTTTCAAACTACAACCATTTGAAGTCCTGTACAGTGCTTTCTGTTTTATTGGAACAGCATCAGCGCTGCATGTTACATTATATGTGCTAATCCAAAGCTGAAACAAATGTTGAAAGATAATCCCATTAATTGTTGACTCATTTTAGTAAGAATCACAGCAGATGCACAGGTTTGCCCRCAAGGAAATGACTATCAGAGCCAAAAGAACAAAGATCACAGCCAGACAGCACAGCAGACTAAGGCACACCGAGCCTGCCTGCTGTAGCCAGCATTGGCAGGACATTTGTAGTGAATGAGGAATTCACCATTCAGTTCCTTACTGTGTGTGATACACTGTATGCTGAGACTGAGATCAGTCTTTGTTTTACTGATAAATCTTAGTTAATATTTTAGTGCTTTCTGTTAAAGCTTGGACTTTCTAATCTTGAATTGGTTACCTGAAATATGTATCCTACGTAAACGTGGTGGCATCTGTAGCAACTCCATCTTTTTAGTAGAAATTACTACAAGCTCTATTTCATTCCAAAAATGAAAGTTGCCATCAGAAAGAAGCATGATTTCTTCCAACCCAAACAGCTGTAATGCTTGGCAAAACACGGGGAAAGCAGCATGGAATGCTCAAGTCTCATGAACACCTACAAACCAAACCAATGCAGTGATGTCTCATCTTAGGCCAGGCAGATGTGGGAACGTTTGTACTTGGTGTTGGGATTCTATCACTGACGCTCTGCATAACCCGCCCCGGTTTGTTAGAAATGAAACTATTKCAAAAGTCAAGTTGTTTCTTCTTTTAGAATATTTTCTATTTTCTGTGCTTTGTGCACAGTTAAACTTGCTGAAGTTTCTTTCAGTTTTCCTTCTGTGCTGCTGCCCTGTGTGTTTGTTGCAAGTGGTTCACACACCGAGTGTTGTGCATACCACAATCTGGAAACCTCTGCTCTCTGTTACTATGTAATGCGGCATATCTACCGAGATGTTAAATATTTTCTGGTTCTTGGCAAGTATTTTGTAGCAAGTGTTTGGCCTGATGTTTGAAATGCAGTAATGCTTCCTGTTTAACTTTGCCGTCACATSTTGTGAGTGCATTCACAGGAGTCATTGACCTAAAAGAGCAGTATTTTTGCAATCTGCAATTTATACCTACCRTATTTGCTTGAAGATTTATTTATTCCATGCAGCAAATGCTATGAAAGGGAGGGTAATATTAGTTTGGTAGTTCTATTAATGTTCATGTACAGTGAGAAATAATAGTTTTATATGCTTTACACCWGTATTATTCCCAGAAAATGGTCTACCTTCTTCTGTTGAACTTAGAATTTTTTTGCCTGTGTCTGGGGAATAGCTCTGCGAGAAAAAAACCCCTACATTTTTGCATTTTGTCAGCAAATGTATCGGAACTAATCCTTTAATAGAACCTGATCTGTCCCCTATGCTTTGCCAAGATTCCATTTTTCAAAGATAATTCTAAACCGTCTGTTATTTGCTGTTTATTTTTCTGGCCAGCACCTTCTTGCAGAAAGAAAACTAATTTRTTTGGTGAGACAGCCCTCCTGACTTCAGCAAATGCTATTTTTTTCCTCTTTTTTTTGCAGTGTTTGGTTATCAGCTATTTACAGTACTTCAGCAGTGGCTCACCACAATAAAGGCTGGCCTGATGTTTAACTTTTAGAGCTCATCTGCACAGAACCAGAATATCAGTGTGGAGTTTTTGCACTWTTGTGCAGCTGMAAAACATTCACAATTCTATCACCACTGCAATGGGAGAGGTGAAGATGTATCAAAACACKACTGTGTAACTAAGCTGGAAGGATAGCTTTTAGTAGAAACCAGAGGAAGGTAGATTTTTTTTTCCTTCATGAGAGAAACATGGACCTCCAGACTTCCTACTACTCTCCTCCTTCATACTCTTAATTTTCAGCTAATTTGAGCTTAGTCCAGTTGTTATTGACATGGGTTTGGGTATGCATCAGCAGTGTAAGCCTCTTAGGAGCATGTTGGTTCCTCTCACAAAAAGGACAAATCTGTGAAGGGCAGGTACCAAGTTACTTGAGACTTAGTTTTGAGGGCAGGTTTGGATGCAAAATCTATGACCTCATGTCCTGGATTTCTGGCTSAGGCCTCAGCGTGTGGTGCTGTAACTGCCAGTGGCGAGAAGCCACTTTCTGCCTTCTTGTTTGTGGTCAGGAAGCTGCTGCTCACTCTTGTTCTGTCCTTGCTGCAGCTCCTGTAGCGTTTGGTGAGTAGATGGACGGGTTGAATTAGTCTCTGGTAGGGTCAGTGCTACTTAACACTCTTCTGAGCTGGTCAGGAGATCGCATGGTTTGATTACTGTGCCTGAACCGGTGCCTTGGCAGAGAGTCTATTTGCTGAACCCTCCACTTCTGTCCAGGGGTGGACAAGAAGTGTGAAGGTTTGCATTGATGTCACATGAAAAGATCCAGCAGTAGAACGTCAAGACCACAGCCATTATGGTAGGTATTCTTTGGAATTAACACATGAGGCATGCAGAACTATATAAATTTAAGAGAAGTAATTTCGATACTTCAATTTCGCCTCTTGTCACAAGAGACTGATACTTTTCCCCCAGACTGTGCTTATATCCAGAAATACTGCATTTTTTTCATTCAGAATGTATGATCAAGAGTGGGATCACAGCGGCAGTGAAAATTAGATAGTGCATCTCTACTGCTCCATAACTATCTGCTCATAAGTGGGAATGAAAATAAATACAACAGAAGACTTAATGGTGCTGAGATTGGCTTATGGAACTGCTGATGGAGGACCTATCCAGTACTAAAACATTAGTGTAATTTTCGTGAATATAAATAAGCCATTTTTTTAATCTCACTGGCATTTCAAGCTGGCTGATTGTGTTTGTCTAAATGTTCAAAGGTTCCAAGTTATTTCTAATTAGAATGCCCTGAAAAAAYAGATAATACATCACCTAGCTTCAAACATACTTGCAGATGCAAGCGTGTTTGCAAGCATCCTAGCTCCTCGTTTCCTTGCAGATGATAAGCAAAATAATTGAGTGCTTATCAAATTTGCACTGTTTATTTCTTCTCTTTTCTGTTAGCTATTATTAGCTCTTTCTCCCTTACATCTCTTAAATCTTTCCCCACCTTTCTCTCCTCTTCAGTGTATTTAATCATTCCTGATTTTAAGAGGGGGATATTAATCATGTACCAGTCCACACAGTAACTAACTGGTAGTGTTTTGTTGTGCATTACATTTCTGACTTCTGGTAAAATCTCTCAGTTTTTATAATGCATAGGAACAGCAGAAACAGACAAGTGTTTCTTTAATCAGGTCAGAAATAATTATGATGGGAATCTACTTCAGCCCAGCAAAATCTTCAGGTTTTTGCAGCACGTCTGCCTTTTTGCATATCTAATGGGATTTTATGTTGTATTTACGGGGCAACAACTGTACTTTGAAAAGGTAGACCTGTTATTGCTTACTTAAACGTAGAGAATTAAGCAGCCCTAGTGAAATCTATGCAGCTGATTGTGGAGCAAGCTTCTGGTGTTTTGTAATGTGCTGAATATTGTGTGTTTGGGGCTTTTGTTATAACAAAATGTATTATTGTATTATCATCTACTTGCATACAATACACCAGATACAGGAATATTCACCATGAGTTTGTATTTCTGCCACAATTTTCTTGTCTACATCASCTGGCAGGTGGTGTCATTCACTGGCCAGAAACTAGGGCTCAGATKTCCATGGATGTTAAAGGATGCCTTTTGTGCAGAGCATTTGACTCCTCAGTTTTGTATAGAAGTGTGCTGTGGCTAGATTTCTGTTACCCTTCTCYATTCCAGCTTTACATGGCTTGAAGATGTGACATGGTTAACAGAATTACTAGTTTGAAATATAGGTTAGTTGTCTGCAGCATGTCCATCCAGAGCAAATATGGCTTCCAGAGAGGATGGAGAGTTTATTTAAAGGCTTGTACAACAATAATGGATTTTAAGAAGTTCTGTTTCCCTGCACCCCCATGTGCTGAGTTGGTGTTGGTGTGAAGCCAGAGCATGCCTTGGGTCAGAACACCTCTTGGCGCTTTTGTTCTCTGTAAGTAGGTGCAAAAGATGCCATTACAGAGAACACTCTTTTTTGTTGCAGTTTTGTATTACAGTGGATGAGCTTTCCAAAATGGCTTTTGCCCACTGAATGCAACTAATACTTGCCAGTCTCGTGGGGGGCATGTGATGCTGACAACAAAATTGATTCTTAAGGCCACCTAATGTTTTTGCACTTAYGGTTTGTTTTCAGCTGTTGCTGGTTTTGCTGGACTTTGTGTTTGGGCTATGAGTGTGCATGTGTAAACCAAATAGAATCAAAGTACGAACAGCTGCTTGAGGAAGTGGGGTTGTGTTTAAATKACCTCATCAGGCAGACCTAGGGAAGGGCTGCTGCTCGGGGGAGCTGTCCTGCCCCCTTCCAGCCACATTCCCAGCCGTTCCCTTGTGCGAGGAGCAGTGCTGGGGTGGCCGCGAAGTCAAACCGATCCAAAATATACTCCAGCTTCCAACTGCGTTGCTTATGCTGCTCATCTCACTGTGCAGTGGAGCAGSTGCTGGTGCTGGCCCAGGGAAAGGAGTAACCAGAAGCAGAAGGTGACGAGGAGGGTGACCAGTGGCTGACCACAGAGCAGCTCTGTTCTCAGCAGCAGCTCCGCGTTTGGCTCGGCTGTAAGTGATCGTGAGCGATAACCCTCAGCAGGCGTGAGTGCCTTCACAAAGCTGTGTGTGTAAATTAAGCCCTATTCTGACTGCAACAGTACCTMATTTTCTTAGGAAATCCTTTTAGTAAATACGGTTCCATTTCAATGGAGATTTTTAGCCTTGGCCTGAACAATTGACAGTAGGAACGCTCCTTGCTGCGCCTCACTCTGGGAGCTGGGGATTTTGGGGCGTATTGGCTGACAAATCTGCAAGCAAGTTAGTTTTCAGATGAGTCTAAGACTTCACACTTTGACCCTCATTGCAAAGTTACAAGTGATCTGAATGTAGATTTGTAAATTACGTGCAATTGCCTGATCATACCGATCCCGCAGGAGTTACTCTTYGTAAATTTGTTTCTGAATTTAGGATTGCCCAATTACAGTGTAAACGGCTACAGTATCATATGGYATTCTGTAGGAAAGGGAAATTCAGCCTGTCGGCTCTTCGGTGGAGACGAGGAAAACTTGCTGGTACAACTCCCTGTACCATCAGCTTGGTCTTTCTAAGAGCTTTCAGTATGGGAGAGACAGATATGGCACTTAAAGTACCTTCTTGGGCCTTGAAGAATGATGTGGGACAGAGCTCCCTGTACTGTGGTACAATACAACTTTTTGTGGGTGGGGGCRATACCCAAATAAACAGAGATGAGGAATTTCTGCCTGAGACTGTAGATGTCTGAGAAGCTTCTGGAGGTGGTGGGCCTTGTTAGGTTTATCTTCATCATTCTGGAACCAGTCACCTTTRTGTTCCTGGGAGATGCCTTGCCGATTGGATGGACTGGGAGAGGGAAAGGTGCCGTGTTGCAGCTGTGGGTGTGGTGCATGCATTGTCACCCGAGTACTGCTGCTTTGGGAGCACGGATTGTTGGTCTCACCATGGACCTCTGCAAGTCTCCATGCTTGTAGAGGCAGCTTCTGGGTGTAAGGCTACCTCGGTGTTCAGTAGGAAAGATAAGCTGCTAGGAAATAAAGAATAAATACTTCAAAGTATTGCTGGAATCCATGGAATGCTAAAGAATCATTAAGCAGTGTAGAGCAATAGTTGTGGCATCCCTTTCCACTGCTGTTCCAAGAGCAGGCTTTGCTGTTGCTAGGAGTGGCTTGATACGATAGATTTTGCAGGAAGAGAGGATCAGATCAGATCAGAAGATCCAAACTCTGCAGTCCAGTTGTTGTTCACAAGACAAAAGAAGATCACCTTATGAAACGGTTGAGTGGGTTTTGGATTTGCTTTTTATGGAAACATGCAAAGAAAAACACAGGAAAGGCAAGCAAAGGGAAAATAGTGGCAAATAGTAACAAGAAATTGAGGTGCCCAAATGCTACCCCAATAATTTTTTTTAAATGCAATAATTATGGCAACACTGCAATAAATGGGCTTTCCTCCTTTCCCTTGCTCCACCCACAAAAATGTTGTGGATTTTTTTGATTCAGAGGTAAATGAATATTGACATAAGTGACATCTCAAGGTCCTTGATTTATTCTTTCAAGTTTTTGATTGTATTTAGAGAAGCAATTGCTTTCACATAAAAAAAGAGTGCATGGTTAAGGCTTTTGTAATCACATTCTAATAAGTGCTCTCATTACAGTCTCCGTGGTTTGAATATGTTTTCCTTCATATTTTCTTCCAGTTTTTTTATCAATAGCAGCGTATCGATCCTGTTAATGAGAATAAATTCCATTCTGTTGAACTAGAGCAGTGACAATTCAAATAGGAAAAAAGTCTGTTGGAGATTATCATGTTCTTATAGAAGAGCTTAGGCTAGTCACAGTGGGAGTATTATTTTAATATCCAACTCTTCAAAGTTTAAGCAACATAAAAAATTTCAGACATAAAAAAATTTCAGACATAAGAAAAGACAAAGACTGTTTTTAGCATGAGACACCCTTAAAGTGAAAACAAATATTTTAATATTCCCTGTAGAGAAGTGTTAGCACTCTAATAAATGCGTCTGTAGTCATTCTACCTTATTTTTAATCCTGTTTCTTACTCTTGGGTTTTTGTATGTATTTATTCTTCAGGCAGCAGCATCTGTCCAAAGCCTTTAATATTGTCTAGAGCTTGCACAGCGAGTGCCACAGCCAGGCTGGTGGAGCAGAATGTACGCAGTGAAGCGGCTCAGGGAATAAATGGAAGAGTGCCACTCAAACAGTCCCCACGTTCAGCTGCGAGTCCAAAGCCACAAGGTAAGCAGTCTCAAATATTTTTGTTGGGAGAGCTGTTCTTCATCTCAGACTTCTGAGAGAAATAGAGCACCTTGAAAGAATTGTAGTTGAAAGAGAGAAAACCATAGGGCGTAAGCTTGCTACGGAAATACAAATGTTCTGTAAATGCCTTATGATTCTGTAATCTCTGATTTATTTTTCGAAAGTACTGCTGTATTTGAGCTGGAAGGCTTTAACAGTAATTTTGAACTGGAGTGTTTCAGGCTGGGGTGGTGGGGAAAATACTCAGGGCCTTTGGAGTTCTAGCAGAGGTCGAGAGGAGCCCTCCTGCAGGAGTGTGTGGAAAGATGGGAACTTCATGTTTGCACAATGAAATGTACACCAGTAATGTACACAGAGTAGAAGTAGATTTTCCTTCTTTCTGTCTCTGTCCATAAATAATATCTTCATTTTTAAAAGCTATATAGGTCAACATATATATCTATATATATACACACACACACACACTTTATATGTATATATAATTTATACATCTATAAAATCAGTATGTAAATTGACTCAAACCTCAAACTATCTTTTTATGTGGTCTTCTCAGTAATATTGGTGATTCTGCTGTAGTTGATCACAACAAAGGGTCACTACCTTTCAGAAATCTTGAATTCAAAGCGAATCTGGACTGATGTTTTTTAGCAGTGACACGCAATAGGAACTTTGTTCATCTTGAAAGTTAAAAAAAAAAGAGTGAGTTTAGAAGACATATGTCATGATGCTGCTCAGTGAATTGGATTTTGAGACCTAGAGCTGATAAGACAAATGAGAATTATTTTTGGAGAACTGGATGTGGTGGGTTGATCCTGGCTGGATGCCAGGTACCCACCAAATCTGCTCTATCACTCCCCTCTGTAACCGCACAGGGGAGGGAAAATGTAACAAAGAGCTCGTGGGTTGAGATCGGGACAGGGAGAGATCACAAACTGATTGCTGTCACAGGRAAAATATTGAATTGATTACTAATCAAAATCAAAGCAGGATAATGAGAAGTAAAACAAAATCTTAAAAACATCTTTCCCTC
This sequence comes from Amblyornis subalaris, assembly GCA_018881555.1. Taxonomy (NCBI): domain Eukaryota; kingdom Metazoa; phylum Chordata; class Aves; order Passeriformes; family Ptilonorhynchidae; genus Amblyornis; species Amblyornis subalaris. The sequence continues at coordinate 3,431,548 of JACAXG010000024.1, forward strand.
ACCCCTACCTCATTCCCAGGCTCTGCCTCCTTCCCCCAGCGGCGGAGGGAGATGGGAATGGGGGTTGCAGTCAGTTCAGCACATTTTTTCTGCCGCTGCTCAGGGAGAGGAGCTCTTCCTCTGCTGCAATGTGGAGTCTCTCCCACAGGAGACAGTTCTCCATGAATTTCTCCAACACGTGTCCTTCTGTGTGCTACACTTCTTCATGAACTGCTCCAGCGTGGGTCCCTTTCCACAGGGTGCAGTCCTTCAGGCACAGCCTGCTGCAGTGTGGGTCCCCTGTGGGGTCACAGGTCCTGCCAGCAAACCTGCTCCAGCGTGGGCTGCTCTCTCYGTGGGTCTGCAGGTCCCTACCAGGAGCCTCCTCCAGTGTGGGCTTCCCATGGGGTCACAACCTTCTTGCAGGCATCCACCTGCCCTTGCATGGGGGTCTTCCATGGGCTGCAGGTTGATCTGTGCATCCCTGTGGTCCTCCGTGGGCTGCAGGTGGATCTCTGCATTCCTGTGGTCCCTCATGGGCTGCAGGGGCACAGCTGCTTCACCATGGTCTGCACCACAGGCTGCAGAGGAATCYCAGCTCCGGTGCCTGGAGCACCTCTCCTCCCTCTTTCCCCACTGACCTGGGTGTCTGCAGAGTGGTTCCTCTCACATGTCTCTCACTCCTCTCTTCTCTGAGTGCAGTTATGTCTGTGCAATAACACTTTTTTCCTTCTTAAATATGTTATCACAGAGGTGTTGCTACCTTCTCTGATTGACTCAGCCTTGGCCAATGGTGTGTCCATCCTGGAGTGGGCTGGCATTGGCTCTGTTGGACATGGGGGAAGCTTCTGGCAGCTTCTCACAGAAGCCACTCCTGTAGTCTACCCCAGCTACCAAAAACCTGGTCACAGAAACCCAATGCACCAGAAAACATCTAACTCAGGTGTAGAAACTAGAATGACACAGAGTCATCATGTAGTAGAGTCAACAATCTGTGTATCAGTTAATGGGAAAACGCATCTTGAAGAATTTTGCATCAGTCCTSAGTTCATCTTAGAGTTAAGGGGGAAGAAATTTTTTTGGGGTGTCAAGAAAGTTTTGTTTACTTTGTGAGAATGAGAGCAAAATAAAGCTGTATTTTTTCATGTGTAGTTTGTTTTTAAAGAACTTTTGCCAGCATTGTTCACTRAACTAAGATGTTTGTGCCAGTCATATGTAAACATTACTTATCTGAGTAGTCYTTCTACACCATTTCCTAGGTCTCTGGAATGAATTCTCTACAGCAAAGTTAAAAAGGGAACACATGTTCTTCCTAAGAAAAATATTTTAGAAATCGTTGATGGATAAATAGAAATGTGCCATCAATAAAAAGATTTTAAGCCTTTCCAAAGCAAAGCCAACACACTCATTATAAAATTTTAGCTATTGGATAAATAAGGAGTTGTATATTATTGGASCCTATTCATTCAAGTAGTTACGCAGCTGTTGTTGCTCTTTCCCAGCCATGACTTTTGTTTGCCAATATTGTGTACTCCAAAATGTGCCACAGCCAGCAATAGTGTTGTAGTCTAAGAAATGCAGCTGTGTAGATTAAATTCAATAATACTCTTGTAAATGGTATTTTGTGGCTGCTTTGTTCATGGGTCCGTGTCTTCCTCCATTTATTTCTGTTAAATATGTGCATCAGATTGAAGTTTTGTAGCGTATCTGTTGTTTGGCTTTTTACTGAATTGAAGCAAAACAAACTACAACTCATGAGATAGGCAATTGGGAGTCTAAATGATCTAAGCAAACTAGATTGCTTTAGYTTATTGGTTTAAAAGTGGTCACTAATTTTTTAAAGAGCTTTCCTCGTAAAGGTGCAGAAACATTTTTGGTTTATAGTAGCAGGAAACATTTTTCCATATGGTTGTTCTAGTCATGCAAATGCTGAGTGTCCTTTCTTAGTGAAAGGAAACAYGGTGACAGACCTGCATTGTAATGCCAGTGTGTTTGATTGTGGATGAACTAACAGCAAAATGACCTTCATCTAACCTGCCAAAATGCATACATTTAAAATCAGAGATATAAAGRTGACTTTGAGGTTGTGTTGCAAGTGTGGTACACCCATTTTCAGTAMACTTAGCTTTAACAGGGGAAACAGAGCTTTAGTATAGAGGAAAAGTGTTCAAAGTCTTGCACTTGAAGTGAACCCTGTTTTGTCTGTACTTGGTCTCTGAGAAGTAGTTTAAGTATTTGGAAACACTTCACTCAGGGTAGCTAGGTCAAGTGAACAAATTTCTGCATGCAATCCAATATAAAATTCTTTCTTTTCATTTTCGATTTTTCCCSCTGGCATTTCAAGGAGAAAACAAACCAACTGCCTGATGCGCTGACAGCAAAAGCACAATTTTTGTTCTCCAGTAATTCCTCCCATCAATTTCTGCTCCCCAATAACTCCTTCCATCCACAATTTAGCAATTCATGTGTCAGATTTCTGTCTCGAGTACGGCTCGATTCATGAAAATCTTCGCGAATTTGGAACAAAGCCCGAGACTGGCTGAGAGCCGATGAGGGAGTTAAGCAAAGCAGGCACAGTCTGTACGTCTGAGCCAGCTGTGAAACCAGCACTGCAGTACATTCTCTGATGAAGTGGACTAATCCAGACCGGAGGTAGTCAGTGGAAACAGCAAAATGACCTACCAAGTTCCAGTACGAACATGATGCACGAGAGAGGAAACAAATKGTTAAATAATTTGAGCTTTGCCCTTACCTACAAGTATTCGGGCAGTGATCTGAACCTGGCAATAGCAAAATTCATGTTAAAACAGACCTTTTTTTCCTAATTTCTTCTATTCCTTGCTCTTTGAACCTGTTGCATGAGTTTTTTTCCATGATGCCAAACTACTAAATACCGGGCACTGAAACTGCTGTCTGTACCAGGCAGTTTTATTGTAGGATGCAAAATACGTGGAAATGTCAACACTTCTTCAAAGCAGTGAAGTGCCTTGTCAGTTCAAGACTGTGCATCAGTTGCTCATTTAAATTTTTCTAATGAGAGCCTGGGAGTACTTATGAATCTCCTGCTGAGGCTGAAGAGGCATTTTTGTTTGGGTTGGGGATGAATTTGCACTCCAAATGATGGCCTGGTTTGTGCTACTGTGAAATGATAAGGGTGCAACGCATTCAACGTGCAGACTTCAGCAGTCAGTTTTAGCTGCCTATGTGCTGTGCAGCAGCAATCCTGTCTTCCTTTCCCAGTTAATTATAATATAGTTTGTGGTTAAAAATTTTCAGTGGCCTGGGCCTAAAAAAGCTGAGAGACCCCKTAAGGGTCTGAGATGTAGACTGTACATCTCTGGCAAATGAATCTTGTACAGTTAAAGGAGGAGAATTGAACCAAAACTGACAGCTGATCCTAGGTAGGCTTCTCCAGTCTTGGTGGTACTTCAAGAAACCTGCTACAGTGTCTCTTTTATCAACAAAACTGCCAAATCCCAAAATTTTCTCTGTGAAGAAGACAAATGAGAGAACAAAACACATCTGATTGTTATTGGTCTTCTTCTTAGTAGAGTATTGAAAGGTTCTTCTGGTGTGATCTAAAAATGTGGCAATGTACATCTCAAAGAGAAGATAACTTTTTCTCTTCTTCTGCTGAGTTTAGGTTACTAGTTACTTCATATTGTTTTTAAGAGTATGAATCTTTGGCATCTATTCAGCTGTGCTCATTTGATATTCCTGAAGGTGATGGAGCRTGCAGGGAGGCAATGGATGGCTCAGCCAGGAGACCTGTACTTGCTTACCACAGGAACTTCTAACTGTACTTTCACTGAGTCAAGGCACAGCAGCATTTTTAACCATTGAACACGTTATACTTTCTAAGAGAAGAGATAAATGACCTTTGCTAATATGCTATGGAGTCTGCAAAGGTGGTTGCACCTTTTGAGCCGTTTATATAGCACTACCTCCAATTTCTTTATGTATATATCCAAAGTTGAATGCACAACTAGGCACTGCAGCATAAATCCTGGGTTTTGGCTAGTTGGAGTACAGTGTCAGCTACCTGAATATATGGAAGGGTTTTCTTTGGGCAGAATACGCAGTTCATATCTCCTAACGAGCTCAAAATTCTATGGTACAGAGACAAGAGTATTTATAGACTCAAAGAGAGCTCTGTATTATGCAGGTTACTACAATGGGCCAGTCTTTTCTCTTTTTTTTTTCCCCTTAAAATCCTTGCTGTGCGCACATTGAAAAATAATCTGATTAAAACAAAAAACTACAGAAGTACACTGAGGAGAGAATTAATGGAATTTGCTTTCCATAATCCCTGTTAACAAGGCTGACCTTACAGAAAGGCTTGAGGGTTGTGGGTTGGTTTTTGTTTTTTTACACACTACTGATTCTTTTCTTCCCATTGATCTTGTGACTCTTCTTTCTCCACTGCACTATTTCTAAACCACACAGTAGCTACAGCAGCAGCTGATAGGGGAAATGCTGCCTGTTAGATGCTGATAGGGAGCAAGGAATAAAATATCTTGCAGAAGCGAATTGGCATGGCTGTTTGGTTTGTGGTTCTCTTCTGAAGACATTACAGGAATTTTCAGTGTACGAGGACTGTCCAGTTTGGCAAGAGGTTCCCCATTGCTTGCCCTACATGAATGCTGCTTGGCTGTGGTTTTTCAGTAATAGCTGCAAAAGTGTGTGACAGCTCCACAGAATGTCCTAGAATTTGATTTTTGTCCCGGTGGATCCGGTATAAAAATAGCTACCAACTAATTCCTTCTGCTTTATCAGTAGGCATTAATTCCCTCAAGTTTAGTAGCTTTAATATATCCTTGTGAGGATATTAACATTTTACGAGATGTACAAAAGAATCAAAGAGATGTAGAAGCCCATTACATAAGAGAATTCAGAGGGCTGGGGGTCATGCAAAGTCCATGGCAAGAGCAAGAAATGTTTCTGCAAACTAGTGTGGTGCYGGTCAGCAAATCCGCTCGGCGTTCCCTTTCCCGTCCGTCTCCTCCCCGAGGGAACGGCAGTGCTTATGATCAATTATGTGTCCTGCTTTCTCCCAGCCTGCTTGTGTCGCCTTTTTTTCAGCTGTCCCATCGCCTTTGTCAGCACAGCAAGCTATTCAGTGCCTGGACAATTATCTGATGCTCGCTGGCCTAATTCTGCCAGGCCTTCTCCGAACTCCCTGAGAAGAGGGAGTGTAGGGAATGCCACTGCACTGCAGCTGCGGCTGAGCAACTGTGTGCAGCTTTCTCAGGAGGGGCTGCAGTTACTGCAGGCACTGAAGCACTTGCACAATTTAATAGTCTGCTTCTTTCAGAGTTGCAAAGTAACTGTTTCAAAAGACCAGCATTCTGAGTCATCTTTCTGTGCTGCATCCTTCCCCAAACTTGCTTTTTTTGTGTATGTTAATAAATGTAAATMTTCCAAGGCCCAAATGTACACATATGCATGGTAAAAGCAGCTGATCTGCATCAATTGTCTTCCTTCCCCCTCTGATTATTTCATTTATCAGCACTTGTAGTTGGTATGATTGAAGTCTAAAGCTTTTTGCGGTAAATTCATTTCTCAATAGAGTCTCTCACGGTACTTTCCAGACTGCAGCGATCACTGCAGTCCTACTTAAGTGCAATTAGTTACTGGAAACACAGACAAATATTACCTCTTGTATTACCTATAAATTTAATGTAAGGTAGAGATGGAAAATTGCCCTTAATTGAGTGTTTCTTCAAGTTTATCGCAGTCTATGATTAGTATATTTGCAAGAATTTTTTCAACACCCCTTTCAGATGTCAGTTGATGGGATTTAAGCTCATTCCTGGGGTGCATGGGTTTTCCAGGGTAAGTTAGGAAGCTATTCTAGAGTCAGTGATGTGAAGAACATGGCTTTTTCGCATCCATCTATTGTGTATCCTGTACTAGTGCTTTTTCTTTTCCTATCACGAGAGCGGCATTTGATTCCTAAAGCCAATTCCCGTCCTCTTTCCCTTCATGGTTGCTTGAGGGCAGGTCTTTGCAGTTGCTGGAGGGCCAGTGCCTGTGGCACACTGGAATGTGGTGTCTGTGGAGCAGTTGGTGAGCCCCTAGGGCCAGTGGTTCCCCTGACAGGGCATTGCCTACTCCTGTCAATTTATGCCTTCCTTTTAATAATTTTCTTTTCAATTTCATATCAAATGCTTTTACTGCCACCACAATATGTTTTGGGAATATGTGTGGGAATGAACAGGTTGTGTTCTTGGGAATTAAGGACTTTTTCCATTAAGTCTCTCCTTTTGATGGAGGTGGACATTCGTTGCCCCAGTGTGGAATGCATTTGGGAGCAGTCTGTGATGTGCTTTTGCTGCCCACAAATGCTGCATGGTTGCTTAAAGCTAATTTAAATATTTTAGTGCTGTAACTTTAGTTGCTTTATGTGTCACCTTGTCTTTTGTGTTCTGGTCGCTGCTGTATTAAACAGTAGCTGATCATTAACAGTCTAATTAGAAGGACTTACAGTAAGGATGGAGAAAAAGCAAGAATAATAAAAAATATTTTCAGGGGGGAAGATTTTTCAGCAGTATAATTAGACAAAGGTTCAATGAGAAAGGGAAATTTAAAGCTGAAGGCAAATACCTTTTCCACTGACGATTATTATTGAGGTCGCAAGGGATAAGGTAAAGAATGAGAGCACCAGAGTTTTGGGGCAGCAGTTTAAATCTCTCCCTTGAGCTCCACAGTATGGATAGATCCTTTGTGCCTCATTCATTTTGTTATAAAACCTGCACTTATAAATGTCACATATGCATTTACTACAGTACACTATGAAAACAAACAAACAAGAAAACTCCCTAATTTTCTAGCTTGTTAAAGTAGCATATAGTTCAGCTTTTAGTCTAGAAATGTAACAGGATCCCAATACCAAACAGTGCATGAAGAACTATATGAAGTCCCTTTATTCATAAAGCAACTTGAAGGTTAATTAAAGCCAAGAGCATSTCTTTTTTATTACTGCACTAAGTTCCCAGGCAAAAATCTCACATGTAAGAGTAACCTGGTCTAGTAGGAGGTGTCCATGCCTGTGGCAGGGGGTTTGGAACCAAATGAACTTTAAGGTCCCTTCCAACCTAAACCATTCTGTGATTCTGTATTCTGGCAGCTGAAAGGAACATGAGTGATTGATTGATTGTTGTTGTTGTTGTTGTTGTTTGCAGTGCCTCCAAAGCCAATTCATCTGCAGAAGGCAACATACCAAACCCCTCGGCATAAAGCTTTAACGAATCAGAAACCAAGGATGGAGGAAGAGACACCTGCTGCTGTTCCTGGTGTCACAAAGGAGAAGTCCAGCAAAGTGTCAGATCTCATCAATCGCTTTGAGGGAGGCAGGTATGTATCAGAATTTGAGTTGGTTTTTAACTCTGTTGTGGGTGGATTGTTGGAACTTGAAGCTGTGAGGAAGACCGTCGATGCCATGGTAGGGCCACGGGGGCACCCATCCCTGCCAGAGGACTTGATGGCAAAACTGCACGTGTTTTAAAACTGTAGGAGGCAGYTGTATATTTGGCCTTACAAATCTGGCCTTACAAGGTGTGCTTTCTCATGAAGCATTAGTCTTAATTTTCCTTTTAAAAAAAAAGAAACAAATAAACTTGTAGCATTTTTAAAACATCCTGAAAAATGTCAGCGATTYGAAATCAGTTTAATAGTGAAGCTAATCTTGAATTCTTTTGTTCTTGCAGAAGAAAAAAGTACTTTTATAAGCAAACAAAATCCTAACTTTCATTTTGTAGTGTCTTAATTCTTATTCATGTGAAAAGCGTGAACTGTACTAATTATTTGTATTGCTATGGCATACCTTCTATAAATGGTTTGCTTTGCAGTGCTTGGTGATTTCAGTGGAATAGCTGAGTGTTCTTGAGTTTTGATTCCGCGGTCTATGGGAAACATTTGGAACTTTGGGAAAAATTAACCACAGTGAACACTGCTTTCACAAAATAGTGTCACTTGAGTGTCTTTAATTAGATGCATCTTTAAGTAGATGCATTACAAGCTCTGAAACAGAATTTTCGAATGTATCTGCTCTGTATAAAGAGAGTGACTTTCCAGAAAGCCATGAGAGAGGAACAGCTCGAGAAACAGCCCAGTTTTGGATGTGGTTTCCTTGTGTTTCCTTGGGATACTGGTGTTCTGAAGGGATACCCCCTGTGGGAATGAATGCATGATGTACAACAGGGCATGACCTTCTGTGGAGCCAGAGTATTAAGACTTTCATTGAAAGAATTTCGCCTCAAGATGGGTGAAATTTTAATCCTTTATACAGAAGCAGCTGAGCATTGCAAAAGTGTGTTTGTCCATTGGAATAGAAATAATTTCAGCGCTTCATCTGCAAGAAACTTCTGTCATTAGGCAGAGACTTAATTGCACTTGGTCATGACAGGTGCTCAGAGAGGGGAAAAAAAGAGATTACTGCAGCACTGGGGGTCCTGTGAATTCTTCCAGCACAAGCCTTTAATCCTGTTATCACTTTGTTTCCCAGTCTTCCTCCAAAGCATCACCCAAGTCTTTTAAACAGTGCAGCATCCTCAGAAAAACAACTTCATCCTTTCTGAAGGAAAACTCCTCAGGGTCATTGTGCCCTACAGCACTGAGTGCCACATTTCTTCCTCCTAGACCTGCCTGCTGTGTGGTGCAGGAACTTCTTCCATAGTAGTCAATCAAAGGAAACTATAAAGAAAGCAAGGAAAGCTTTCTCGTTCATAGACCTTTAAAAGCAGGGACATTTTGTGGTTTATGGGAAACTGAGGTGCTTCTGAGCAACTCATCGTTCATTAGGTACACCCCATAATATCTGTCCAGTGACTAAATTCTACTCAAGCCTATGATCTCTGCTTGTGAGAAACTTCCATAATTAGCATGCTGAGTTCTGGAATATCCTGCTTTGGCAGTGGAGGTAATTCCTGTCTTTTGAATGAGCTCAACTTGCAAAATGTGTCTTCTGTGAAGTCGGACTTCACTTCTAATTAGTGGTCTTGAAATGGCTGGGTAGCATGTTCATGAACTGCAAACTGTAATTGTCAAGTATAATAAGTTATTTTCATTAGTCTGTACAGCCCACAAGCATGTAGGCATGGCAGAAAGTTAATTAAACCTCTTTACTCTTTGCAGGCACTTGAAAAATGTGTATTAATTTTATCCTGGAGTTTAGTTTATTTAATAAAAAAAGRCATAATCTTTACACGAGTAAAGAAAAACTGATTAAAATTTTTTTTGTTAAATGATGGAAGAAGATAAAGCTAGTGTAAGTTATTTTTTCATCTGTGTGTACAAAAACGCAGAATATGTTTGCAATATTTGTGTAAACTACCCCATAAATAAGGAGTAAATGTACAGTTTGTAAGCAGTTATCATCTTTCCAGAAGATGACGGTCCATGCTAGGAACAATGTGATAGAGGACAGTCATGATACTTCATTGCAAGTTGAATATGACTTGTTAAATGTACTTCAGGTTCCAAAAATTTTTTCTTTTTTAATTGGACTATAACGAAGCCAAGCACTTTAACAGAGCAGGCTACCATTTATATTGGCCTCAAAATCTGAAAAATAAAAGAGAGAGTGAAAGGTATGAGCAAGAGGTAATGTGTTTAAAGCAGAGATAAGTTTGGAGGAAAAAGATCAGAAAAGATGCAACATGACAAAAGGACACTGCTAAGGAAACTGGAGAAGAAATAGGATAAAAAGATAAAGGTCCTCCTGTAATATGCTGAACTAAGGGAAGGGATGCTAAATGTTCTTGGACACGTTTAATTAATTTTTTATAATTAAATGGCAGTTAGAGAATAGGCTAATTGTTAGTYGAAGCAGTGGACTGGGACTTGGGAAACCATGAGTCTTGCTCCATTTCTGCCAATAACCTTCTGAGACACTTTGGGCAAGTTGCTTCATCCATCAGTTTTCTTGGTTTCCTGGTCTGTTGCGTGGAGCTAAGAATAGAATAATTTAGGTTGCAAAAGATCATTGAATCCGACTGTTAACCCAGCGCTGCCAAATCCACCACTAAACCACGTCCTCAAGTGCCACGTCTGCACGTCTTTTAAATACCCCCAGGGGTGGTGCCCCCAAGTCTTCCCTGGGCAGCCTGTTCCAATGCCTGACAACCCTTTGAGCGGAGAAATTTTTCCTAATATCCAATCTAAATCTCCCATCCACATGAGATTCAAGACACATAAGGATGCAATGGCTCAACATGGACAGAGCTCTGGGTTTCTAGTAAGAGGTGCATGTTTGTAAGTGTTTTACTGCATTCCAGGTCTCAATGGCCTGAACTTCCTTATATTAATACAGGAAAAAAATGGTTTGGGAGGAATTGGTTATACGGTGCAACTCTCCTATTCCCCATACCAGGATTTTCTATGAGTCCTTGTTTAATTCTTCTCTCATCAATGTTTTGCTTGCTCGGTGTTTCAGCTCACTGAATCCCAGTGATTTGAAGAAAGATCCCTCTGTTCTCCACGTTACTAAATCTCAAGGAAGATATGGGTCAACACCACCACCTCAGCCAAAACTCCCCTCCCAGCACTCACTACAAAAACAGGGAAACAGTAATACTGACAAAACTCAGGTTGCACAGCTGCACACAGCCAACGGAGTGGTAGCACAAGACCAGCCGGAGGACGAGGACGGGAGGTTGCCGGATCGTGGCTCYGCCGTGTCCACCCCCGTTCCAGAGGAGGCCACCGACAGCAGCTGGGTAAACGGGGAAGGAGAAAGCACCGGCAGAGAGTCATTGCAAAGTGTGACTGCCTGCGAGGAGCAGATGCTCAACAGCTGCTACAGGACTCCGAGCAGCGACACGCTGCTCTCATCCGAAAATGAAACTCTAGAAATTAATACTAATGTGAAGGAAGAACCAGCTGAGGAAACCAGCAAACAAGATCAACCCGTAGAAACAAAGGTAAAAAGAGAAATTGTTTCATTCCTGATATATTACCACTTCTTGTGTCTTCTCTAGGTTTTTATTTACAAAAATAGGCTTCCAGGAGCAAGTCAGAAAGTTGAAAATATTTAGGTTATTTTTCCTCTGAAAAAAGATGAGAAAAAAGTTTTGCTTGCCTCTTCCCACACTCTCCCCTCCTTTGCTCTTCCTCTCATCCTCTTCGCTCTTCCCCCATTAGTTATCTGAGGTTTAAAAAAAAGTAAAACTGAAATATGTGTACCTACTTACCACCATGCCTCAGCTGTGCCAGACTACAAGGGGCACATGTCAGTGGTGTATATGAAATAAAATTCCACGTGTAGTAAACTGCAACAACAGAGCTTCAGGCAGAACTGGTGTGTGAATCCATCACTTGGACGTAGTTGTCGAGTCAAAGCTGGAAAGGCAGTGGCAGTCTGCTGGTGATCAGCTCSATGCAATGTTCAGGGTATACTAAATATATGCCTTTTTGGCAAGGAGAACTTAYATCGTGATGAATTTGAACTTCCTTGTAAGGAAGGTTTTAAATACTTAAGCGAAGTAGGTGGGTGGAAGAAAAATCTGTCTTGGGAAGTTAATTGCTGAAAAATGGTGCAAATGTTTCCCTTGTAAGAGTTTGCTTATGCAGTTTGCCGCCTTGTACTGAAGCAGTGAACATGACTAACAGTTCTGGTCCAGCCATCCCCTGTGTGGCAGAGGGAGCTTGGCAGACCCTCCCAGTCTTCCYCTTTAACAAAGAGCCAAAAAGCTGATGCTGATAAAGCTCCTCACTGCTGCTCAGGAGTGCACCTGCACCAGTTAACTGCAGACCTTGAGTTTGGTTAGCTGGGGGGTCACACACATACACGCTTGGAGGTAAATTCTGTGAGTGGGAAAGGTGGCTCTCAAATTCTCATGTATTAGAGGATGAAATACCCTAGGTAATGACAAGCAAGTGCTGGGTTGTGTGGGTTTTCTTGTTTGTTTTAGGGGTGGGGTTTTTTTCCCCAGTGATGAATGAACGTTATGATTCCCACCTAAACATAAACCTGGGTACAGCCCAAGGCACTTTTCGCCTGCCACACCTCTCATTATGTTCCTGTCTCCTGTTGGGTAATGCCTGTTTCCCCTCTCTGTGCCTATAAAGTGCTGAGTTCTCGGTGGGCAACGATGATAAGCTTGAATCCAAGTCATGCAGTAAGGTGCTGGCAGCATTTTCAGGAAAAAGCTGAAACGGGAAGCAGTTGTGTTTTAAAGTTCAGGAAGGAACTGGGCAAATGCTAATGGCAGCAATCTCATTAAAATCTGTCTCTGAGCTGCCAGAACCTGCACGTGTGATCTGTCTTATATTGACAATGAGTCAACTTGTGAGGTGTCATGTGACTGCTACTGGATGTATGTTGTTCACTGGTGCTTGAAGGGAACAAAACCAAACCAAACCCGTGCAGGATGACCTTTAAGCCTTCACTGGTGCAGAACTGAATCTGTAAAACTGAACTGGGTCAAAACAGCACTTTCCAAGGTACCAGCTTGCTTGTACAACCGGGACATCCCCTTTAGTCTAGTGAGGCTAAGAAACACGTCTGCCACCCTTTGCAGAATCMAACACTGATTTAGTTTGGATTAATGCAACTTGTAGATGGAAATCAACCCTGTGGTTGTCTAAGKAGCTGCTGCCAGGCTGTCTGGATTAGGGGAAGGATGATGAGCAACAGGAGAGTTCTGGTGGAGCTTTAAGCTGTTTCTGTGTCCAAGTAGGCACTGCTAAGAAGCAAGAGCGTTAGACAATCTGTGGTTTTGCTAAGCACCCAGTTAGTCATTACAGAATATGAAAACTGGGATGTAGTCCAGTTGGAGTTGCACTGCACAGGCTAAGAGCACTCTTCTGCCCTTTTTAATTAAGCAAGTGTAGGTACAATTGAATAAAAGCAGAAGGAGCTGATGCATGTGAGTCATAGTCAAACTTTACATTATGCACCTGATATATGTATTTTGATACTGATGCAAAGCATCTTATCTCTTGCATGCCAYGTTTCTTAATTCAGGAAAGAGAAGAAAGTGGTGCTCTGTCTTTGTAAATGCATACATGTACAGTAGAACTAATCCTATGTCCACAGCTGGAAGGCGTGAATTAAACTGGGGACTGGTGCAAAACCGGAGCAGAAATGATTTTTTGGACTTGGAAAAGAAGGCTTATTTTGAAATAGTCTTGCTCTTACAATTATGTCCTACCCGTATCACTGTAGATCTGACTAAAGACAGATTATTGCAGGTTCTTGAAAAGCTGAGCAGAACTTACTAAATTTGGCAGTGATCYGAAACAATTTCCCCAAACAACCAGAGTAGAGCATGCTTTATTTCTCTTATTTACTGGATTAGTTTGAAAATAATGAAGCACAAGTGTAACAAGCAAAGAGACAATTAAAAGTGAAAAGTTTCCTGCCTTGCAGCAGAAGCACCTCCTGTCATAAAATTTGGTTTGTCTAAACTSTGGAGGCTGAATAGCGCAAGAACATCTCAATCAATTAACTTCCTCAATACCATCTTGTGTGGAATCTGCTGCTAGAGCTGACTGCAGACAAGAGGACAAATGTTTCAGTGTTTGTTGTGAGAGTGGTAGGAAATGGGGATAAAGACTGCCTGCATGCCACAGATGGAGAAGAACCCATTGTGCATCTCTAATAAAGTCCTTATGTGATGTCTTSTTTTGATGACAATGTTGGGGGCTCTGATGCTTCAGATGCAAAACCTGGTGGAGGTATTGTATTTCTAAGTGTAAGGTGAYGTTCTGATTTAAACAGGATAAAACTTTTGTTGCAAATTTAACTTTCGGCCAAGAAATGTTTTACTGTTGAAACACTTGAGAGGTTCTACCAGCTTCTTGATTCTACAGTTTTTTGGTCTTCTTCAGGAACAGTAACGTGAACAAAGCTTTGTATCTCCAGCAACCAATATAAATGCATAAATCTTCTTGTGAACAGTCACTTCTTTGGGGATACCAGGATCTTTACTGCTTTCTTGGTTGCTGTGCAAGAAACAAGCACAGTGTAAATTAAATTACATTTGTTCATAGTCTACTTCTCTCACCCTGTCTGTGTTGCTTAATATATTCCTTCAAAGCCCTTGGGGCAAGGGCTATGCCTGAGTAAGAGTGAATCATACACAGCATCACTGTCATGCTGGCAGGTGTAGTTTCTTTGACAGGAGATGGCTCCTCTTTGGTTTAGATAATAAGTTGTGGTTATATTGGAGTTTAGGCTCATGGAAAGGCTGCTTTAAACTAGCAATTTTCTTTGCTAGTTTAGGACAACTGAAAAACAATGTTAGGAAATATGAATACAGGTGCAGAAAGTTCATACTTTGAGCAGCATTTTTCATAACTCTTCTTAATTTCAGAGTTGCGCATTACTTGTTTTAATTTCTTAAGCATCCATAGTACTGTAGTTATTCTAAGGATGAACAGCTTTGTACTAAAGAACTAGATGGAGCTGAAACATTTAGTGTAAGCATTGGAACAGAGATTCGAGTTTGCAGTCCCTCCTTTTGCAACTGTTGGTCCCCCACACTTCTGATATTTTGGTCAGCAGTTGACATCAGGTGCAATGTACACGTTCTCTGTAAAGCACATGAACCATTTCTGCTTGACTTTATGCATTGAGTKGCCTTGTGTTATGGATTGTCACAGAAGTTTGGAATGTTCCCTGAAATAATTGTTCCCTGAAGTTGCCTTCCCCTCCCCACAACAGCACTCCCCCCCCCACCGAGGGCTTGCTGAAAGAAAGGCAGCAGTAGAGTTTTGTGTTATTTTTTGCACTGATCTAACCCTGTAGGTGGGTGTTCTTATGCTGGAATAAGAACATGTCACTGTGATTAAAAGATAACTCATMCATGATGTGCATTTTTCCCCCCACGTAGAAGATCCCTGTGTCAGGTTTGATGTAGGAAGGAGACCGAGGTTCAAAAATTAGGAGGATGTGTAAGGTTGATACTGAGGGGATTGGAAAGCTGGGGTCAGCTCGTTTTATGTGATGTTTTTGTGTTTGTTATGTATGATTTTCGCTCTCTTAATTAGTTCAAGTAATCTGAAAACTATGGATAGGTTCTATAGCACTGCTTCCACAGGAGGAAGTGGGGTTCTGGGGTGAGAAAAGAGAAAAATATTAAATTACTGAGGAACCTCTGTGGTTTTGTGCCTCAAGTCCACATGTGAGATCCTTTGTAAATGGCTGCACTATACAGCAAGCTGCAGCTGTAATAGCTAATCCTCCAGCTCCCTGCAATGTCTCTTGACAGCACTTAAAACACTGTTCTGTAGGTTACTGTGGTTGCTATGCTGATTTAAACAGATTTAATGAACAGCTTTGAAGTCACTATTGAAAGCATGTTKTTAGGGAGGAGGTTTGCCATGTAGCAGTGCGACTGTTAACACTGCAGACTAGAATGGAAATATGTTGAAATTTGGAATACTTGTTGAATACTGAAAAGGCAAAAAAAGGCCACTGAAGTCCCTTGAATGTGAGAGTTTAATATTTGGTGTTCTTCAAACCATTTTTATAAAGGTACTTGCAAATGTTTTTCACACTCGTGTGGAAAGCAGTGTGCAGTTTGGAATCAGAAATCACTCTTTCAAGATCTCATCTTTGTTTTGCTTTTTTTTCAGTAAGATTTTCTACAGTTTGTCTGCAAATTACCACTCTTCCATAAGCACTGTGGTAATACTGCCATTTATTTAGGAAAGACTCAGGTGTGGTTARATATGAACAGACTATCACTGGATTTGGAGAAGGAATCTTGTAATGGAAGTGTCGTTTTTTTGAATCTGACACTTGCAAGCCTGAGSCATTTCCCTAATGTTTTAATATTGTAGAAGGCTGTGCTTTCATTGTTTGTTTTGAAGTAGTT
Source organism: Amblyornis subalaris (assembly GCA_018881555.1). Classification (NCBI taxonomy): domain Eukaryota; kingdom Metazoa; phylum Chordata; class Aves; order Passeriformes; family Ptilonorhynchidae; genus Amblyornis; species Amblyornis subalaris. The sequence continues at coordinate 3,447,351 of JACAXG010000024.1, forward strand.
TTGCCTAGCAACTTATAATTATATATTTTATCATATTTAGTTTAATTTTGAAAATTGAGTGAATGTTTTAAGTTTCTGTTCAGCAGAGGAATGAGAAATACATTTTGCAGAATAAAAGGCTTTAAAATGAGAACTTCCCTTAAGATGCAAAAATTACTTCCATAGAGACTTAATGAAGGAGYGCTCTAATTGCAGTCCATAATTAATCAGCAACGAGTGTTTTGGTGAACATAAAACATTTTGTACCACATTTTCCAATAATTTTGTTGTGCAAAGAACATGCAGTTCAAATAACTCCTGAAATGGGGCGGGGGCGAGCTCTGACTGCTCCCATCTGTTCCCTCTTACTCTGCAAATCAGTTCTTCCAGCTCTGAAAGGTCAGTGGTACTCGATTACCAGGATGTGAGCTGATCTGTGAAGCAGGGAGTTGGTGCTTTGGCAAAAATCCCTGTGCAAACTGAGAAATACTAAAACTTTTGGGCTTTGAATTTTGCTCTGCAATTTGACTGTTTTTTTCTCATTTTCTGACTTTTGTGTATGTTGATTAAACTGCAGGAAGTTATGTATTTTTCGGAGTTGGTGTTTATTTCTAAATGTTTAACTTGTATTTCAGCTGCTTTTTGGACTGTAAGGTAGTCATAAGTATTTTCAAGGTTTTTTTTATTATTAAATTACGTTTCCTTCAGTAAGAGCTGCTCTTATTTTCCTCCAGGAGACAGATGAACAGAAACGTCACAAAATTGCCAACGAACTTCTGCAAACAGAAAAAGCCTATGTCAGCCGACTTGACCTCCTAGATGGGGTACATTTTTCTTGAATTTGCTTTTATTGTGTTGCCTTGAATTCACTCAAATGGCTGTGCATAAGTGTGGATATAAGTTACGTGAGATGTGGTATGTTTTTCACATTTTGCTGATTTTCCAGTCAGTCACTTGCTCTCGCCACAWGGCTTTGCCCATGCTTCTGTTTTAAGAATGCTACATTTTTAATAAGTGTTAGAATTTTGTGGGTATTAGTGCAATGTGTTCTGTGTGTGTAGATGTCTCTATAAGCAATAGTATTCCATGCTGGTAGCCAAGAGGAGGATGGATAACCATGCCTTGGCTTCCAGTGAATTGGAGAAAGGCATCGTTTTATAATGCTGCTATCAMCCACTCACTAGAAAATTACTAAATCCTTCTAATTTGAACCACCCAATCAGAATTTTTCTTTAGTCCTAAAGAACCTAGAAGTTCCCCATTGCCCATTCCAAGTGGTATATCCTCTATTTTCCCATTATATATTTAGACTAAGTCCTGTTGAAGTGAACRGAAATGATTTGTCCTGCAAGGAAAGGGTTGGACTCTTATGCTTTGTACAATCTAACTGATACTTCTTAAATGTGAAAGTTTGTAGTTCTTGAGTAGTTTCCTTTCTAAGTTGATTGCTTTCTCACATAACACATACACATTTTACCTGGATACCTCTAGCTTTGCACTGCCTTACTCCCTGACATTTTTCTCAGACTTCTCTGTTAAAATTTCTCAGGTCCAGTGCAGAAGTTTTGTACAAACAGTTGACGACAAGTAAAAAGTCTCAACTGATACAATAATTGTTCAGGCTGCTTGGGCATTTAAGTAATTGTCCTCATGAAAGTGGATTTACACAGCAGACCCACATTGTGATGGATACATGGTGACTTTTAAGAGCCAAAGTATTGCAGAAAAAAATAAGTCTTTGATTTAGAGAAGTTTAAAAATTAAAAAAGATGTTTACTTCTTTCATAGATTTTTCTGTTGGGTAATGTACAATTATTTTCCTTGATGTCTTCATTAGTGCATTACTCCTATGCCTGTTTTCCAAATATTAACTGGAGGGAGTTCTGAAAAATGAGTTTCAAGCACAGCTGCCCAACTGCTGCTAATGAGARGAAAGCTGAAGACTGGGAAGGGACTGTTATATTTCTAAACTTGGYTAAAAAGTTGTGTAATCTGTATGGTCTTCAAAGTAACTAACTGTCCTCTTGGCAATGCAGCAAACTGAGCACATTTTAGAGTATATGTGACAGTATATGGCTTTTTGCCTTTTAAGACACTTCTGCTGTCTCAGTTGGGATGATCAAAGATTCTGTCTTCAGACTCTTTTCTTCTTTTGCAAGTCCTTACCCAGACTTCTGAAGCCCTTTCCAGGGAGATGCGATCTGTTCAAGCATGGGAGAGGGTGGCAGAGGGACAACAGCTCTCCATAAGTCCTTTTTTTTTTGTGATGTGCATATTAACAAATGGACATTTTGTAGCTGCATCTAGTCAGGTAGAGCCACTGATGGGGAAAGAATATATTTATTTTTAAAAGAAACTATAGTCCATTCAGAACTGGGCCCCTTCTGTGCTTTAAATGGTATGTGGGGACCACTCACAGCCTGCCTACTACTTTGATTTCAAAAGGATAAGGGGATAAAGCATACGTGGAARGTGGTGGGGCTAATGGTGATCAGACATCATGCTAATTGAGAAGACAGGACGAGTGGAAAATACAACTGGAAGACAGRGAAAGCTGAGGTGATGTCGCTGTTAAAACAAACAGGATGTCTGGAGCTGATCGACGATGGCACCGCTTCAGTTTGGCTCTCCTTATGCCAGCCCTGCCTGCAGTGCTCTCCTGACTTACAAGAAATAATGTGGGGTGTGAAGGGAGGAGAAGCTTTTCACTTCTGGTGAGGGAAATACAATAAATGAGTTCATAATTAGCTGTCTCTATTATTGAAATATTAATCTTGCCTCAGTTGTGGCAGGAGGGGTGGATAGGTGGTCTTCCACTGATTAAATGTRAGAGGCTGATAGGTTTGGGGCTCTCTTTCTGTGTTGCAGGTATTCTATTCCAGACTCCTTGAGGAAGCCAACAGAGGTTCATTTCCACCTGAAGTGATTAATAAAATCTTTTCTAACATTTCATCAATAAATGCCTTCCACAGTAAATTCTTACTTCCAGAGCTTGAAAAAAGAATGCAAGAATGGTAAGAGGCAATTCACTGATTAATATACTCCTAGAACTGYGTGTGTAGGAACTCTTTTGCAGGGTTGAGGGAGGGAAGGTGACTTCACAACGAAGCTCTCCAGGCCCAGGAAGAACTGTGAGTAGGAGAACATCTGCTCTTCCACTCTTCCTCAGGATCTGACTCAGCAGAGGACTTGAATCATTTGCTCAAAATAAAGGACATGGATCTCACTGAAGCCGGTGAGATTACTCACGATCAAATGCCTTGCTAAATTAGGTGTTCAGGCTCAAATTGTGTGCTACCTGGTGAATTCATTGTGCAGAACACAAGAGTTGRGGTAAATGCCATGTACATGATTTATACTAACATTGAAGCACAGAAACCTTTGTTGTTTCTGCTTTCTGTAATAAGGTGGGATACATTCTTCTTCTATGTTTTGTTTTTCTATTTGAAATTAAAATCCATGTCAGRTATCTTTTGGGACCATTTTCCTCCCAGCTTTTCTTGACCTCTCTTTGGAGCCAGCAAGAAGGATAGCAGAGGTGTAAATAATCTGGAATAATCATGTACAGATATTGGAGTGTCTTYATCCTGCCTTGGTGTATGTGATTCTGGATAATTAAAATATGGCCATGTATTTTTGGTCTTTTTTATGTAATTGAAAAGGAAAAAAAGGTTTCAAAACATTGCTGCTTCCCTATATAAATTGGGAAAAAGGATAAACTAACTTAAAAAGAAATTGGAAATATAGTTTCATCCACTTGTTTCACCTCAGCACCTGTTTGGGTCCTATATTCCATGTTATCTAGAATTTATTATGAGGAATTCAAGTGTTTGTCCATATATATTTTCCAGTTACACATTCATATAACTCCTTTGTTGTCAAAAAACACACTAAAAATGAAAAAAAAAAAAAGCTTTTTTGTGACATRTATGAAAATCTCAGACCACAGAGTGGTGCTTCAGACAGCAGCTGTATGTCTTCTGACTCTGATGATGATTCTTTAAAATAGAATAGTTACCATGCACAAAAAAATGGTAGTTCTGTATAGTCTATAATGCAAGAAAGTAAATAAAATGCAGGCACTGGGAAATATAGGAAAGCTTACACCTTAACTTATGTTCCCTGCAGAATGACTCCTGTAAGGTAAACCCACACTTTTCTTTTACTCAGTTGAAAGAATCTTATAGGAAATAGGAATGCCTGGGTTACAATAGGTGCATGTTCATGAGAAGTGAGGTTTAGATGTCTAAAAATCAGCTTACACTACATTTCGTAGTGCTGTGTATATCTGAAATTAAATTCCTGATGTCGTCTTAAAGTTCTGCTCTAGACACTTTGTGGAGCACAGAAGGTGGGTTGCATTGCTTTACATATTTGCAAAATGCTAAATCACTCGCTGCTATTGTGTGTATAATTATATGGCTTCAAAGGTTGAAAAGTGCTTTTGCAGATAAGCTTAGACTACTGCTGCAGAGCTAATAAGCTACATCACAAGGTTATTATCTTTTCCGCATTGCTTGAAAACAACCTTTGTGCTGTACCTGGGACAGCCTGTTTAAATGTCCTTGGAACATTATCCTTTCGGGAGGAGTTAAAAAAAAGGGTGCAGTTGAAGCCAACCCTTTTTGATCGTTGCTGAAAGAAAAATCTGGGGTAATTTTCTCTCCCCAGTCTCTGAAATTGTCTGGCACAACAGCTTCTGCCAGATACAGCCTTTCCTCACCAGTTCCTCTCATTAGACACAAGAGATTAAGTATGTTTTATGTGTAGGTTTATGTGCTGCTATTATTCTTTATCATCCAACAAAAATARCTGGATAAAAATTTCTGACGCTTTCCTTGAGCTGTGGTTTGATTTGAAAACGTAGAGTAAAAATACATCATTTTGCAACTGGGAAAGCAGATCAAAAGGAAATTCTTCTTTCTTGGAAGAAAAAGCAGGGTGAATCTAAGCTTATCAAGTGAGAATGAAATTGTCTGGTAGTTGCATTTTGAATGAGTTGAGCAACAGCTGGAGATGAATATCTCTTACGACATATGGCTTGGAAACACTGGAAAGAGCCTTGTTGCAGTATATTTCGCATGAAAAGGGTATAACAGAGTGTAGCAGAGCATGACAGTGATCCCATATCATAGAACCATAGAGTGGGTTGGCTTGGAACAGACCTCAAAGATCATSTAATTCCAACCCCCCTGCCATGGGCAGGGATACCTTTCACTAGACTATCAAACAAAATAAATAGATACAATACCTTGAGTCTTYTGTACCCAAGGATGACCAATAGCAGATACTTTGGAGGAATATAAGAACACAGCATAATTTCAGAGACACCTTCCCACCCTGTCTTGTCCCCTACCTGCAGCCCCTGCAGCAGCACAGTCCTCTGCCAGGTGTCACACGGGTCCTTTCTGCCCTCATGGAGGCAGCTGGAGCTCACCCAGTTTTTGGCAGTCCTTCAATATTCACTATTTAAATAACTTTCCCCTCCTGCACAGCTTTGTGTGTTAATTCTGGTCAGTTTTAGTGGTTACACTGGCACTCCATATGAGGTGATCCCAAAYGGGAGGATTCTCTATGAAACGCTCGAAACCTTCTATAACCTTGTGTGACTTTTTTTCTTTCCTGTTTGCTCTGAGATTCCACCCTCTTGCTTTGCAGGACTACCACCCCTAGGATTGGAGATATTCTGCAAAAGTTAGCTCCTTTCCTCAAGATGTAYGGAGAGTATGTGAAGAATTTTGATAATGCAATGGAATTGGTGAAAACTTGGACTGAACGGTCRCCTCAATTCAAATTCATTATTCAAGACATTCAGGTAATCGGGAGAATAATGTAGATCTTCAAGTAATACAAGCATATACAAAAATATATAGATTTGTGGATGAAAAAAAGGATTAAAGAGAAAATTAAATACCAAATCCCTTAGAATTAAGGGTTGTTGTTTTCGTCCAGGTCACACTGCCTTCTGTTTCTTCTCCTTCTTCCTTCATACGYGCACAATCCACCCACAAAAATCCAGATTTTTCTCCTGCAAAACAGAGGAGCAAATTATAACGGTTGAAACACGTGAAGGCTAAAAAAATACCGCATTTTGTTGTAAATACCGAAAGTAAATACTGTTTTATGATAAAGCGGCCCATCAGTGCAACTGTCGATCCCTGCACTGCATCCATAAGTATTGTGTGGGCTCACAGTAATGCTGAGCCACGAAAGGCACAGAAAGCTGAAGAGTCCAGGGATGCTGGACCTTTCCAAAAGCTCATTTCATACCCTCTGGTGCTCCCTGTGGGTGTCTCTGTGAATTGGCAGGTGTGTGTCCCACTGCACTCTGAGTACTTGGAAATAGGATGAAGTATTTCTACTGAAATTTTACTGCTCTGTGGGGATTGCAAGCCAGGGAAGMAAACAATGTGTGTTTGAATGTAATTTTATTTTCCAATATAATTACATCTAAGATTGTGGAAGTGAATTTACATCTTAAAACACTGCTGAGGGAGTTTACATTATAAATGAAACTCAAAGCATTCCCTCTCAGATAGGTAAAATATACCTTTGTAGCCCATTTAAATGATTGCTTCTAATATGTGGTCATGAAMTGTTCTTACTATTCCAGAAGTATTTCTGTTGTCTGTGTTATTACAAACCTAATTTAAAACACACTGGAGTTTGRGATCTGTTTTTGGTAAGACTTTTATTTATGAATTGGGTACTTACTGCCAGGTACTTAGAACAGTTTTTACAGTTATTATTTGGAAGATTTTCTAATTATTTAAAATAGTCCWGTTTTCTTTCAGAAGGTCTATCATGCTTGTTTCAAAATACATTGTTTATGTTTCATCTGTCCTAACTTTTATTTTCCTATATCCTAATAACATTTTTGCTTGCTTCATTGAAATATGTTTACAATTTTTTAGAAGGAAAAAGTGTGTGGAAATTTGACATTGCAACATCACATGCTAGAACCAGTCCAACGCATTCCACGCTACGAGATGCTTCTAAAGGACTACCTAAGGAAATTGCCTCAGGATTCTCTAGACTGGAAAGATGCTGAAAGTAAATATCTTCAGGCCATTAAAGCAGCTGTAATAAGATATTAGTAAGAGGATACTGTGAATTAAAGCTATTTTCAGGAAAGATCAAGTGAAGAATTACCTAYGAAAAGAATGATAGAATTTCTTCAGTGGAGTCATAGGGTTCTTTGAAAAAAATCTTGTTTGAATTGAAATTAATGTATAAACCATAAAGCCTTTAGTATTTTCCTGGAACRCATAAGTTTTGCTTTAGTTTTGCAATAGTGCACAGGTTTTTATTTGTTTGCTTTGCAGATGATCAGGGCTTGTGGTGGCTTTTCTTTTTTTGCTTTGTTTTGTTTTACTGGCATTTTRGTTTGCTTTATGCACATTTAGAATGTATGACTGTTATTTGTAAAAAAGTTACGTTAGACTCATTGTATTTTTAAGCTTCTGCAGGGAGAAAGCACAGTCCACTTTTAAATTTCTTCCTGTCTGTATTTACACAAGATATTTTCATGGATTATTCAAAATCACTTGCCAGACAATTTTTTWAAAAATATTTCATTGTTAGTATCTTTACAGTAAACACTTGTAAGATGAGCTCTTTCAACTGAAAAATATAGTTCGACATTCTGAACTACTTTGAGAAAAGAAGGGAGAGAACCATGACTGTTCTTGTCACAAAAAAATGTGATTCTAAGTGCTGAAGTGCTACAGTAATCTGCAATAATTCTCTTCTGATCTTTCCAGATTATTATTTCTATTTGGTAGCTGACTTTTTTATGCTTTCCACTTTACTTTTTTTCTTTTTATTGATAACTGAAGAAATTTATTATACTTTGTAATTTACATAAAAACRACAATTGTAGAACTACCCCTTTTCCTTTCCCCTACATAATAAATATGTGAAAGTGCAACCTTTTGATTTTAATTCTTTTTTTTTTCTTTTGTCTAGAATCCCTGGAAATTATATCCACTGCAGCCAGTCATTCAAATAGTGCAATAAGAAAGATGGTAAATGATCCTTGTTTTCCTGTTCACTTTTCAATATATTATATTTCAATATTTGGGGAAACTGGGAGTGTGGATTGCAAACCTTCCCTGAAATGGCAAAAATTGCTTTTCTGGGTAAAACTGGTTCCTCCTTTATGTATTTTGACAGACAAAATTCGTCATTGCACCTATTTCTCCCAAGTGGAAAATGAGACAGGCTTAGTTCCTCTCCTGGCTCAAATCACAGATACTGCACTGAACTCTTAACCTCGTTTCATCTGTTCCTGTCAGTGCAGGATAATGTTTGTAAAGAGTAGTTACTGCTCCTCTACTGGACTGGGCTGGCATGATAGGTACTTCATTGAAATGTGAGATGTTTTGGGCAAGAAGTATTGAAGACTGTGCAAATAACTGCATTTTTAGTTACCAAGGATATAACATTTCTAAAAGTACTTCTTATTTTATCAACTAACTTAATCAGTCAGACCACTGGGTATAAAGATGTTTTTCAAAGCTAACAATCTCTAGAGTTATGCAAGCTCCCATCATTTAATTTAATCATGCTCAAAGATCTGTATACTGTCAATTAATAGGTTTTATAACTGTATTTTCACTGTAAAGGAGAATCTAAAGAAGCTGTTAGAGATATATGAGATGCTGGGGGAAGAGGAAGACATTGTGAACCCTTCAAATGAGCTGATAAAAGAGGGACAGATCCTTAAACTGGCTGCTCGCAACACGTCCGCTCAGGAACGGTATCTCTTCCTGGTGAGTGTGGTCGATTATAAACGCAGCTCCTACAGCACGAGAACTTTGAAATTCTCATTCAACTGAAATGTGAAAGCTTAGAATTTCCATCCTGATGGATTGTGTGTTGAGATGCCAGTAAGTCTCGTGGTTCTGTGGGAGCTTGTTGTCACGGCAGGTCGTCCTCTCATCGGGAACTCAAAAACTACTCCCCGAACTCCCTTGGGAAAGGTTTGATGTAGTTTGTTGTTTAAAATGCATTGAAAATTGCTGATATATTTTTGCTTATGGGCCTCTGGCATTGCCTGTCTTCTGGGTAATAAAGGGTAGTAGTGTGTTGTTGAGGCACAATCTGTGCTTCAAACAAGAGGAGAAATCATTGAATAGTTGGACCTCAGTTGGGGCTGAACAGCTGATGAAAACGATGTTCCCTTCATATGAGAGGTGCCAAGTGCAACTGTGCTGTGCCTGTGATACAGACTAGCCAATAGCCTAGACAGGATTTCTATGAAATAGGATTTAACTGAAGTGAGTTTTTCTTTTTAATAATTAATTTTGAGAAAAATGTGAGAAAATTAAACACTTTATATCTGATTTAATAACTCTGCTTCTAGACTGGGGCTTCAGACATTTAAACATTATTTAAAGTGCTAATCTTCAATAAAGGAATATATCTTTGTCCTGCTCATGTACTAATTTTTTTTCCCTGTGATATGCAGGGTTTCAGGGAATAAAAACTTTAAGAAATGTTCTTCTGTATTGGAKAAAAGACAAATAATACCCTCAAATAATATTAGTTACAACTTGTACAAAACCAAGTGATTTTGGTACAGGATAAATATAAATGTATACACTGAAGAAAAGAGTCCTTATTCTGCAGTTTAGAGTAGGTTTTGCAGAGCTGGGGCATAAGAATGGGGGTTTTGGTAGAAAAGCTTTGCATTGGTATGAAATATCTGGTCTGAGTATGGTTTAATAATAAATGCTACGAAGACTGCTGCATGTACAGAGCAATAATTCTTACATTCACTGAAGCTGTCCTTTAATCCTATTTCTAAACAAATGAGAAAAAGAAGTCTTGCATTAGAGCTTTGGTCTTCRTTATGTATCAACTGATCAGGAAAGGACCTGCTTTCTCACCCACCAAGTCTAGCTTTGTGATATTGTCCAGCTCTCAGTGGTTAAACCGCRGCTTTATCTGTGTTTTTCTCAGTGCAAACCCATGAAATTATTTTTTSTCCCCAGTTTAACAATATGTTGCTCTACTGCGTCCCCAAATTCAGCCTGGTAGGATCCAAGTTCTCGGTTCGAACCAGAGTTGGCATAGATGGTATGAAGATTATAGAAACTCATAATGAAGAATATCCACACACTTTCCAAGTGTCTGGAAAAGAGAGGACACTGGAGTTGCAGGCAAGGTAAGCAGCCCTTCTGTCTCATTTTTTGAGGATTAAATGCATACACACAGAAGAGTGGACTAATAAATCTGAAGAAAGATGCAGTGCGTTTCCTCGTAACATTGGTGTTTTGAAAATAGCCTAGGCTGCCAAAAAATCATAAATTGTCACTCCAAGAATGTCTCTGAGTAGAAGATGCATCTCTGTTGCACAGCACATTGCCTCACYTTGCAGAAATGCCCAAGACAGCAGTGAATGGGCTGGCTGGGAAATGGAGAGCAGTGCACCTTCCCTGTGCCAGGACAGCCTGTCCGACTGTGGTGTTGTAGGACACTGAATGCATCGATCACTGGTGCCTCTGGAACCTGAGCCACCTTGGTATYAAGGAGTTTGTTCACCTCAGGGTAGGCCCATCCGACAGAACTCTCCACCCCAGTGGGTTTATCTCCAAAGAACACAAATAAAGTGGGATGCTCCACCTCTCCTTTTGGGCCTGCTTAAAGGTCCTATTCGTAGCAGTCAGGATTTCGTTGCGGAGAGGTGAGGATCAAATAGTCAGGAAGATGTCCATGGTGGATACAGTTCTCTGTTGGCACCACGTGCCATGCAAAGATAACAGCATATAGATATTTACATACACTGTCACTGAATTTGAAATTAAATAAGAGTAAGATCTAAGAGGTACACAGGAGAAATGTGTGTTAGTATGTGAACTTGTAACTCATCAAATGAGGAGAAAAACACRYMWAMWYT
>JACAXG010000024.1:3458435-3476124 GCA_018881555.1 Amblyornis subalaris
AMMRWTWASWATTRKTWWWRTTTAAATTCTTGAGGATTACTGCAGAATTACTTGGCTTTTGCAAGAAGTTGTTGATAGTGAGATAGTGTTTCCTGAACTAGTCTTGAACTAATGTGTCAAATATTTCTTTTAGTTCTGAACAAGATAAAGAAGAATGGATAAAGGTAAATTCATCTGCATTCTTTATGTTCTAAACGCTTTTTCTCTGAATCAATCAGACTAGTAATAGTCCTGTTTTYTGTCTGTACCTTCTCTCTGCTGATCAATAGCTGCTCAGAAGGCAGGGTCTGTTTTAAATTTAACATGTCTGAGGAATTTCTCCACTCTTTCCTCAGGCACTTCAGAGTACCATTGAAGCTTTTCAGCAGAGGAATGAAACTTTCAGAAACGCTATTGCTAAAGAATATGAAGATATGCCTGTTGAAGTCTCTGTAAGTTGCTGTTATTCCTTTGTAACCTTCTTAGCATCTGTTGTGTTCTTCAATAAGTGGAAAAACTTTGCCAGAAACTTTGTTTTCAAGCTCATCGTTCTTATAGCAGAGTGATTGCAAAGTAGTCTTCTTGTTGGTAATTGTTTTTCTTCATAATGCCAAATCTTATAAACAAGCTTTTTTTCCTTTCTTGAAACACGTAACAGAGCGCCCTTTCAGTGATGCATTGGGATTTTTGACTGGGTTCTTTGTTATTTCTTTTTTAGATTTCTAAATGCATCTTGAGCTATGCTTTGCCATTTCCTCCCCAGAGGAAGAGAATAATTATTTTCTCTGTTCCAAGTACTGTGCAACTTTTTACTAGCTTTCTAAATTCTTTTATCCTCCTCCTGCCCCCCACCCCCTTTTAGAACGCTGAGCTGGGGAAGAGAGCACCGAGGTGGATCCGGGACAACGAGGTGACGATGTGCATGAAATGCAAGGAACCCTTTAATGCACTGACAAGGAGGAGGCACCACTGCCGAGCATGTGGACATGTAAGTGCAAAGCCCTGCTGCCTGTAGCTGGTCAGCAGGCTCGGGAATGTCTCCAAGCACCCGTTTGACTTCTTATGGCTCCTTGTTACCACAGAATCACAGAATGGCTTGGGCTGGAAGGGACCTTACACATCATCTAGTCCCAATCCTGCTGCTGCGGGCAGGGGCACCTTCCACTAGACAGGSTTGCTCAGAGTCACATCCAGCCTGGCCTTGAACGCTTCCAGGGATGGGGCATCCCCTGCTTCTCTGGGCAGCCTGTTCCGTTGCTGTGCTTGCAGCTGAAAGCAGCCCCTCTGCATACCACAAAGGACCCTCTGTCTGCTTAGTTAGCATGGGAAATTTGGAAGTGATTTGGGGCAGTGGAAGATGCACATTTGTGTAAAACGTCCTAAGCCCCTGGGCATATTATATTGTTAGTTTTGAGTGACCTCCTAATGAGCGACCACTAAAATGAACAGTTTCAAGACCATATGAAGCTGTCATAATCCAGCATTATTTCAGGCAGCACTGGCTGTCTCCTCTTTCCATTCTGCTACATCTTTTTTGCAAGAAGACCACGAAGCCCTGCAGTTTTTGGTTGGGTTAACTTGGAGCTCTTCCCAGCTGGGTTCGGCGTGTAACCGTGCGAACACGAGCAAAGCGTCAGGGAAGGAGAGAATGTCAGGATGGGGAGAGGGTACTGCTGCTGCTTTCCGTGGAGGCTGCTACGGTAACTTACCCGACTCGAAAGCAAACACCAAATACTGGCGGCATGGTTTTCAGAGGTTGACAAAAGAAGGGCAAACATGCTGTGCTTTCTCCCCTTGCCATCCAGCACCTCTGCCTTTCTCCGCCAGATGGTAGTACAAGCTCACGCTTCATGTTTGTGTTACAAGGTGTCGTGTGTGATTTCTCGCTAATGATTTTTTGTGGTGGGAAGGCTTGCTGCGTTCATAACGCTGCTTTTGTGCTTTGCAGGACACTAGAGGCTTTTCCAGAAGCTCTGAATTATTGATTGCACAGCTGCCATATAAGTTTTTTTTCCCCCAGATTGTTCGGTTTTAAAACTCCATTAATCTTAAAACCACATCCTCGCTTTTTATTTCCCATTTTGTTTAGACTCCTAACCACTTCCCTCTATAGTATTTTTATCACATCTCCTTGCACTTTAATTTAAAAACATTCTTTTTCATGGGAGTTAATTTGGGCCAGCATCTGTGGCTTTCCAGCAGTGACTAATTGGAAAAACTAATTGGAAATACTTAGAAATACTAATTGGAAATACTTAACTATTATACTTTTTCTCTAGAGCTGCAAGCTGAAGGTAGTCATCCAGATTAGTACTGCAAAGCTCTGATCCACAATAAAACGTTGCTCAGGTGTTTAAGTGGTTCAAGTCCATTTATCTACCTTTGTTTCTTGAAACAACTACACTCATCTTTTTTATTCAAGGCATCTTTTTTTCACCCGAAAGTAGAATTCAGTGGAAAAGCATTTCTAATGAAAGAACTTCTCTGAGATCTCTCTTGCATTCCAGTTACATGTACAGTGAAAAGAAAAATCAGGGAAAATCAGTGTGATATTGGCTTATTTATTCTGTGTACTTATGAATAGATTTTAAAACTGTAAATTCTATATATATATACACACATATTTAAACATGCTAATATTTATTAGCATGTTACAAAACTAGCCATTTCTGATTTTATCAGATTTTTATCATTAAAAGGTCATCTCAATTGTAGGTTTCATTCATTCTTGTAGAAAGCCAATTGGTAAATGTAGCTTTTCAGGTTGGCATGTAAAGAAATTGGAGGATTTTCTTCCAGCAGCACGGCTTGTGCTAAATTCTGGTTCTGTACCTAACTTAAACCTACAGATATAACTAAAAGCCTAATGTGATTTTATGCAAAGTACAAAATTTCCACCAGGTAAATAGGAAGAAGCACTTCCAGTTAAGAAGTTGTGGCACAAATTTGGAAAATCATTATTTTCAATTAAGTTATTGTTGACATGTTATAAAGACATTATCTTTCTTGTTCTGTATAATTAAAAAACATACTACAAAATAGAATAATGCTAAATTTTAATTATATTTTCATGAACTTTTATAAATACCTAAATTTTATATGTATGTTATCTTTTTTGTTTCTAAGGTGGTTTGCTGGAAATGTTCTGATTACAAAGCACATCTTGAATACGATGGCAATAAATTGAACAAAGTCTGTAAGGACTGCTATCATGTTATCATTGGTTGTACAGACAGTGAAGAAAAGAAGAGGAAGGGCATCTTGGAGGTATGTCATTCAAAAATGTTATATATGTATAGCTGCAATCATTTTGGCTCAACAGTAGCTGAAAAATGGTAGCGTTCTTGCAGGGCTTATTTCCTGTTGGAGAAATAAAAAGTATGTGGATCAAATTCATCCCATTCCATAGGTTTTAGGTTTCAACATTCACCTTTGCAAAACCGCTTTTTTTCTTGCAGATCTTTAATTTTTTTTTAAGGGGGAATTGTGAACCTTAGAGCTTGTTTGTTTCTTTCAGTGACACCAGCTCCTGGGATAAAATATCACCTTTCCTTATAAATTTTCAGGTTTCTTCTTCTGCGCTTAAGCTTTCACAGCAACAAACCCCACTGCTGCCACAGTGATTGTTGAAAGCATAAACCCAGACTGAAAGAACTGGGGATGGAAAAGGGGAGAATGGGGGAGAATTTTGCTCTTCAGAGCCTGAGTAGCAGGATACTGTTTCGATCAGTGTGTACTGATCAAACCTTTAAGTTGTCAAGTAGTTCTCAGCTTTTGGCATCTGAAAAGTCAAAGTCAATTAAATTTTAACGCATAAATCATTTTGTGTCGTTTCCGATCCTCTCAGGTTCGCTGTTTAACCTGAGTACCATGTTGCTCTGTCTACAGATTTTAAGCAATTAATCTAATCTTTTCTCTAGCGCTTGCATGCTTATGTTATTCTTAGAAATGTGGTTTGAATTTGCTTCTGTCGTAATATTTTGACTGCCAAAATATACAAGTTGTCACGTTGGATAGTTAGTAGCACTTCAGTGCCTAATATGATGTTATTTTGGAAATCAGACGTTGCTGTAGATGCTCAGCTACAGAGCAAGGCTGGCTGCGGTGGCAAAATGAAAATTAGAGTGAAACAAAAGTCTATAATCCAAAATTACTGATGAAAAAAGGAAAAATTCCTCATGTTAAGGGAATGCTTTTTATGATTGTAGGTGTTTTTTTTATATATATATATATATATATATATATGTATATGTATATGTGTGTATATATAGTATCCATAAATCCAGTCCTGCATGATCTTTCTTGGGTATTTCCTGAAACTCTTGCAGAGACTATCCAAGATTTGAAATGAAATGGTGATAAATTTCTGCTTTTCTCTTCTTTATGTTCTTAGCCTTGATTTAAGGAAAGATTTTTTTTTTTCCTTTTTATGCTTTCTACTATCTCCCAGATTGAATCTGCAGAAGTGTCTGGAAATAGTGTCATATGTAGCTTTCTTCAGTACATGGAAAAGTCCAAGCCCTGGCAGAAAGCATGGTGTGTCATACCCAAACAGGAGGCTCTTGTGCTCTACATGTACGGTGCTCCACAGGTATGTACAGGGAAAATGGGAAAGATTCTAGCAATTATTGCCACTGACATTTGAGGAAGAGAAGTCAAATAGCTTGGGAATGGAGGAAAAATCCAAGTGTTCTCACCAACCTGTATAGCAAATGAGAGGTAACGGGCAGGTCTGTTCTTAATAAAGAACTTCTTCTTCTTAGGATGTTAAAGCTCTGGCTACAATTCCTCTTCTGGGCTATACAGTGGATGACACTCCAAGAAGTGCTGACCTCCCCCACAGCTTCAAACTGACCCAATCTAAGTCTGTGCACAGCTTTGCTGCAGACAACGAGGAACTGAAGCAGAAGTGGCTAAAAGTTATCCATTTAGCTGTCAAAGGTGAGACACCAGAATGTCAAAGTGAACTGCAAGCGAGTTTAGAAGAGCAGCCTGAATCTTCTAAAAGATCTGAATGCTGAAGCTCGGGAACACGTGGCATTTTTTAAAGATTTCAGTTGAAATTGTGGTTAACCTATGTGTTAACCTTTCTTTGCTCAATCAAGGAAAAAAAAAAAGAAAAGAAAAGAAAAAGAAACTTCTTACTACCATACACATCTTGGCACTTTATGTTTGGGACAAATTCTGGTCTTTTTAGGGATCTTTTTCTTATATTTATGTTCTGTCAATAAAAGTGATGTACAGGTCCATTTCAGAGACTTTTTTTAAAAATGTGAATGCTATTAAAAATACTTACTAACTTTACTGTACTACTTGTTCGTCATAATGCAATTTTTTTTTTTTTCAAAATCCAGTTGCTCTTCAGTTAACATTTGCTACTTTCATTAAGAACGCAAATATTTGAAGCTTCCTACTTACATGTTAGGACTTGCAACAGGATAAAAGATATACCTCCACATTGCCAAAATAGATCTGTACTTAAATATGCAGGGACAGTTTGGTTTAATGTATGTAGTTTATAGATTGATTTCCACAGTTCTGTACATATGTTGTATTCACCYGTATCTTTTTAATTAAAGTAATGCAAATTGCTTTCACAGGTATATTGGCTTTTAAGGTTTCAATCTATCAAGGAAACAATCTAATGATTTTCAATCTAGAAATAAATACCTAAAGTATGAGAAAACTATATATAATATATGTACAGTATTAAAAATGTACAATACTTGATTATTGCTTTGATTTCATGATACTGGGTTCTTATTAGTGAATAATTTATTTTAAAAAAGGCATGTTTTCTATTTGAAAATTAAACACAGTCCTAAATYGAAAAATACTGTTCAGTGATTTGTTTTAATAGCTGACACTTAATGCTCTTGATATTTTTAAGCGTCAGAAAATTAGCAGTAATGTAAGTGGCATGCGATGGACAAATGAGTTCCAGTTGTGTTTAAACAAGTAGTCACTTATCTTCAGTGTCCTATCACAGTTAGCTTTGGAGAGTGCAGTAGTTTGCTGCTCAAATGCAGTATTTGGTCTGAGAAAAGCAACAGATTCTAGTAACCTTCTGGGAACGTGTATTTTTTGCTATTATGGTTATTGGAGCAAAAAAACATTTTGAACTTAAGTTTTTTAATTTTTGTAGAAGATTAGGTATTGTAATACTTATTTATGACAGCAATCTTTGAGGTTTTTTGTTTTAAAATGGAGCTTGCTTTATAAAAAATTAGTATGATGTCTGAGCTTGCAAATCTAAAGTTGTATGAACTAACATTATTTGTTTTCTGCTTCTGGGTATAAGGACTCACTGGCTTTACAATATTAAGTTAGATATGAACTTCTATTCCTATTAGGGGTTTTATACACACAGGCAAACGACCTCCCTAAAATCTTTACTGTAATATCCTTGGATGAAATATGATAGTGATTGACTATCAATTAAAATCATTGCTGTCTTTCCTTTTTTAAACCCTGAAAGGAAGGAAAATATATAACTTCTACAATCAACTTGTGATAAGAACATTCAGGAGTCTTACTTCTCAATATATCTGCAATCTGTATTGTATATCTTTTCAAGCTGAAGGGCTCAGGTTCAAGTCCAGTTTTGTTAGTAACATGAGAGCAGATTTAAATTGGGTTTTTATAACGGGTTTGCCAAACAAACTATTCMCTGAACTCCCACTCCTGCTTTACTCTTTCTGTGACATTCTAGGGAAAAAAAAACCCAACTCATTTTGTATTTAACAAGGCATTAACCTCTGGTTTTAGTGTCAAGCATACATGAGCATGCAGTGTCCTTCATTCCTTCGTAAGAATGTCTTGTGACTTAATGTTAGTGGGATGGATTTTGCTCTCACCTGCACAGATCCAGAATCTGCCGTAGCCTTTAGATTTCACAGCTTTGCACTGGTGTTAGCAATGACCAGGACGTGCTCTTGTAGAGTACTGACTCTCCAGCTGACTGGAGAGTGCCTGTCAGTTTGGAATTTTCTTCCTTGGGTGCTCCCTGTGTCCAGATTGTTCTGGATATAACCCTAGTATTACTTTTACCTGATGTGCAAGCTCYTCTGTGATGCTCTTAGGGATTTTCAGTTACTTCTACTGGCAGCTGTGTTTACCTTCAGTAATGGGCAGCTCAAGCCTTCTTTGATTCATGTTGGTACCATCAGATCTTTGCCAGGGTCTCCCTAGCTAATACATCTTGCATATCCCTTGGCAAGGGATGGGGGAACACTCAGGTAAGCAAGAGGAACTCTTGCTGGCTGCCTTTCCTTCAYGGTCATCTCCCAAAAGTGGGGATCTTCTACAAGAGCCTCAAGTGCAATTGTGGGATATGGGGAGTTGCCTTACCGCATCCCAGGGTACAAAAAGAGGTTCCCGTGGTCAAGCTGTGRAGTGTAAAGGAAGGAGTTGCCTTCAAGGAGTTCTCAGACAAGATRGACTGAGCTATACTGAAAATAATACGATGGTGTGACTGTAGTCATAGAATCAATTAGGCTGGAAGAGACCTCTAAGATCACTGAGTCCAACCATTGCCCAGCACTGCCAAGTTCACCATTAAACCATGTCCCTAAATGTCACATCTACATGTCTTTTAAATACCTTTAGGGATGGTGACTTAACCTTTTTYCTGAGCAGTCTGATCCAATGCTTGACCTACCTTTTGATGAAGAAATATTTTCTAAAATCCAATCTAACCTCTCCTGGTGCAACTCGCCATTTCCACTTGTCCTGTCTCTTGTTTCTTGAGAGAAGAGACTGACCCTCACCTCGCTACACCTTCCTCTCAGAAGGTTGTAGAGAGTGATAAGGGCCCCACGAGCCTCCTTTTCTCCAGGTTAAACACCCTCAGCTCCCTCAGCTGCTCCTCAYAGGACTTGTGCTCCAGACCCCTCACCAGCTCCATTGCTCTTCTCTGGACTCGCTCCAGCACCTCCATGTCTTTCTTGTCCTGTCTTTCCTGTCCCAGAACTGCACGCAGTACTCAAGGTGTGGCCTCAACCATGCCAAGTACAGGGATACAATCACTACCCTGGTCCTGCTGGCCACACTATTCCTGATACAAGCCAGGACACCCTTGGCCTTCTTGCCCACCTGGGCACAGCTGGCTCATGTTCAGCAGCTGTCACCCAGCACCCCCAAGTCCTTTTCCACCAGGCAGCTTTCCAGCCTCTCTGCCTCCAGCCTGCAGTGCTGCAGGGGGTTGTTGTGACCCAAGTGCAGGACCTAGCACTTTGCCTTGTTGAACCTCATGGAGTTGGCTTGACCCATCGATTCAGCCTGGCTGGATCTCACTGCAGAGCCTTCCTGCCCTCCAGCAGATCGACTTCTCACCCAACTTGGTGTTGTGTAGTATATTCTGTTTTCTAAGCTCCTGCAAACTTAATTCCAAGCCAGGTAGGAAAACCTATTCCAGTTAAATGAGTAGGAAAATTATTAGAAGCAGCAGTCCCTGTGCTGCCTTACTGTTATAGTGGTTTTGAGTAGCTGAAGCTGCTTGAATGGTTGTAGCATCTCCAAGATGAAGCCTGGCATTTGGGCATAAACAATTTGAAATTAAGTTAGCATTGGGAGTTGTTTATTTGGATGAGAGCCTCATGTCTGCTCTCAGCCGTTAAAGTCTATA
Organism: Amblyornis subalaris; assembly: GCA_018881555.1. Taxonomy (NCBI): domain Eukaryota; kingdom Metazoa; phylum Chordata; class Aves; order Passeriformes; family Ptilonorhynchidae; genus Amblyornis; species Amblyornis subalaris. Next base: position 3,467,041 of record JACAXG010000024.1, read on the forward strand.
TAGCACAGGATATTTTATTTACCCTAGTGGAACCTATTTCATGTTCTCATAATCGATTGCTTGGTCAGAATTGTTCTCTTCTGAGTCAGAATGCCTTGGCACTCAAATATATGGTTCTGTGTGTATTTTGTAGGAAAAGTATGTATTGCCATTATTAAAGGACATAMGAAGATGGAGTAATTGCTTCTAAATTTAACTACCCTGTTGTCTTCATTTTCCACAGACAAGCCCTCCTACAGCATCCAAAACTTTAACTTTAAATTGTAAATTATGACTGCAGAGGAACAAATTTAAAGTTGTAACTCCTGCAGCTTAAGAACTATGACCAAGGCAGTGAAATTAAAACCATCATTCTAACAAGGTAGAAGCTGTTCCCATGTGAACGAAATTCTTTACTTCTCCTAGGAAAAGAAAAAAGGCATTAAATTTATTAGCATAGAGCTCTGTGTGTAAGGAATAAACTGTAACYGAGCATTCATTCATAATGCATGAATGTATGCGAATGGCTCTGCTGAATTATTTAAGTTTTGCAATTCTTGTGTTCAAGAAATGCTTGTTTCTCACTTTAAAAGTGATCAGTCTTCTGTGCGATTTAAAGCAGATCAAAACTTATTTTAGTGGTTTTATCTGTGTTCAACCAGAACAAGGCTTAATTTTATCATTACTATTTTTGGATCATAGTAATATATTTTTTGAAATTACTTATTTTTTCCCCCTATCATGGGAAATATCAAGTGTATCACGRTATCTGCATGTCTGCGCCATTCCTCCAGACCCTCTAAAAATTCTCTGTTGGTATCAGGTACTCCTGCTTGSTTGAAGAGCTGCTATGAAACCTCTAACAATCTAGTGTTTTCAAATCCCTTTTGGAGTGGTTTTGTTTATTCCAAAATGTGTTTAACTTACATGTGCAAAATAGATATCGAGAATACAAAACATTCTCTTCTATTTGGAGTAGACTATTAAACCACTTTAATTGCATGTATATATAGTAGCACCTTTTTATGCAAAACCATCTCAAAGTGCTTTATAAATCTCCTCAAAGATTCTAACTCCCCCTCATAGAAAAGAGGATTTTTATTCTTCATGTTTTTAAATTATGGATGAAGGCAAGGCACTGATTAAATATRGAGTAAATACACTACCACCTAAGTAAAATTTAGGTGAAATGATAGGAGTATTCTCTAGAGACTTCCAAGTGGAGTCGGAAAAAAATTACAGATATTAAAAAAAAAGTGGGAAAGATGTGGAAACAGTTGACAGGTTGTTTGGGTTCATCACCACATAGCTAGTATTAAAAAATCATCAGCTTTTCATTTCAAGACAAGATTAAATAAAATTAACAGAGGGTAGTTATTTCTTTTACTGAAGGAAAGACTTTCAGGGAAGAAATAAACATTCCACGTAGAAAYAATTCTAAGCAATAACAAAAGGTCTTTCTCCATATGGCTGGTATAAACTAGCACAGGCCTGCTGGAGCTATTACACCTTCAGTGATTTAAATTCACGGAGAGTCTGCCTTACATTATATAAGGACACTTGYGGAAGATGAAACTTCCACCCGTTTGGGAGCTGCTGCTGACATACTATGTCTCATCTGGAGTCAGAGCTCAGGTGAACTTCAGATGGGTTTCAGTCGGAGGTAATGGATGTAGGAGCAAATGTAAACAGCTGGAAATATATATCCAAAAGGAAATGATGGAAGAAAAATAATTTTGTGGCAGAACTGACTATCCGTAAGATAGATCCCTTGGTGGAACGGGCGTCTGTGGGGTACTGTTATTTGAAATCTGAAATGAAATATGTGGGGTTGATGTTTTCTCTCGTCCGTGGCCCTGTTGGTGTGAGGAATTTATCTAGCTGGTTCTGACCCATGGGACTGTAGTGAGTATGTTCCTCAGATAGGAGTTTTAATCTGCTAGTCAGATTGTTTCCTAAATCCTTTTCCTTCAACAGAACATAACTTTAACTTAATGATTACATATGTGTGTGTATATACACGTGTGCATATGTATGTGTGTATATGTATATATGTGTATTTATATATTTGAGACTATTATTCAGATTACTGGTTTTCAAGCAGTATTTTACAATCAAAAAATACACTGTGCTGCATTCAAAATAGAATGTATAATGACTGTGTTGAGTATGCTTTTCAGAAAAAAAAGAAGATGGAGGTAGATCTGCTATTGTAGCATGTTTACTATTTCAGCCTAAAAAAACAACAAACAAAAACGTCCCCACGAACATCCTAATTCCAGTGAGACATTTCAATCAGCTTCCTTTGAAAGCTTGTGATTAAATTGCTTCCCAAATCAGCTATGGCATTTTGTTTCACCCCTTCCTCTTCCTAGCACAAATGAATGTAGAATGTGTTTTTTCTCGATTAAAATCCTCAAGCAGATTTCTTTGAATAAAACATGTTTCCAGCCACTTCTGTTTGTAGTCCATCCTCGTAGATTCATTAAGTATTTATGGTGGAAACATYCAGAAAAGAGGGAACTGTATCAAAGCATTTTTGCATCTATGTGCCCTAGTATTTTTAAGCACAATTTGTTGCATTTAGAGAACAGTTTGCAATAGAAGTATTATGTTTTTCTATCAGYCTATTTTCTATTCTGCAGCCCTCAAGGCAGATTAATACATTAATTTTAGTGGGAGCTGTATCAGCTGTAATGTTTGACATCAGAATTACAGGCTATACATGTTAATTTCCCTTCATTATGGAAACATTTCTGATTTTAATTGCAAAAACACTTCTTAAAAAAATAATATTTGGAAGAGGTGTAAATTTGTTTTAGTTTTGCAATAAAGTGAATAATATTAAAAAGGTGAAATACAAATGCCATTGTAAGTTGTGCAAATGTTAAGTCGTCATTTTTATGGTTAAGAAATATATGAATGTAAAAAAGTTGAAGATATTGTACATATTTTCTGTAATATATGTATATTTGATCCTGAGGTGGGTGGAGAATTGTAAAAATTAAGCACTTTAATTCATGTTGAGTACTTAAAAAAAGAAATTTGTATCCTGTAAAATAAAAGCATCATTAAATAAGTATTGCTGGTTGACTTTTTTTTTGTCCACCTACTGTTCACTTTGCCAATTAAATCTTTAAGCTGTATTTCCAGYTGCATGTGTGGCTGTGAGTACCTCTCTGTTGTGGAATACTGGTATCTAATTTGCTGAAGTGCTGGTCACTCACAAGCACTGCTAAGTCGGTGAAAGATGTATTCTGAGTTTATAAAGGGTGTATTTAACRCTGTGACATCTTAGGTGGAAAAGATAAAAGATATGGTCTCTGCAATCCTTCAGGTTTGGTGCAGATTTCTATAACGGGAATATGACTAGGACATTATGTGAGTACTTTATGGACTTCTGTGTCACCACCCTCGTAGACAAGTGTAGGAATAAAGGGACACGTTCAGCTTAGCCYCACATCTTTCTTAGGGGGAAACAAAACACTGAGCAGCTGCTCAGCACGATCTCTTGTGCACTGAATTAAAGTGGTGCTGCAAAGCAAAACGTCCTCAGGTAATTAGCTGGATGTGTGTTTTAACAGACCAAACTCATTTCCAGTTGCCTCCAATTTCCATCATCTGCACACATGAAACCTGTTCTGATTGTATCTGATTTAGTCTCGGTATTCTTCTGCAGGTGGGCACAACGTTGCAGAAAACACTTCCCCCAAAACAGAGAGAGGAAAATTTACTGTAGTACTTGTCAGTTCCTGTCTGGAAGGAGTTGCAAACAAGAATTTTGTTTCGTTCCTATATCTTCTTGCAAACACAGTAAACAAATTACTATTTGAGATAAGCACTGATTAACCACAGAGAGTAATGCTGCCCTCTCTGTTTATGTAACTTATCCCACTAATTTTCCTGATTTTTTTTTCCACTGTGAGTATCTCTGTTCCAAACCCATTATTTTCCTCATTAAGCACAATGCAGTGCCTTCTGCATGGAAACAAAAATAATAGAATTTACCCTAAAAATGTACTCTAATAAGAAAACGCAATTATAAAATTCAAACTACAGGAAATGCGTCACCGCAGCTCCTACTTAATTCCTTTAAATCASCAGGTTTAATAAGCACTGATATTTCTACGTGGTTGCAAATTGTCCAGATCCCATCAAGTACAGGGTTGGGAAGGAAGTGGTAGGCATTGCCTCCTCTGGCTTTCCCAAAGAGCCTGACTAATCCTGCCTCATTACCACGGAATTGTTCTTGGCATTCTATGGACTTCCTGACCTGARAGAAGTGGCAGACCAGCCTCTGGCAAACACAGTATTTGGAGCTTGTTTGCTTGAAATAAATTGCTCTGGAGTGGCCTGTGGTGTCTCTAATGGAAAAGCAGAGGGCTCCTGATGATTGTGTGACCATTTTGTTTGGGAGCTGTTCACACCCTGCCTTGTTGGCCCTGTGCACCATGGCAATATTTAGCCTCACCAGACCCAGGTGATGTGGTAAGTCAGGGTGCAAACAGTGGAGTTTGGTTCCTTGAGGAACACCACGTGTGTTGCTAGTTTCTGTTTCTGTCTCGAAAGCACAATGCTCTGGTGTCATGAGCAGGATGTGCTGCCTGCCCCAGTCAGAACTTCCACGGCCTCCAACCATCAGGATCTTACCAAGAAAATTCATTAACATATTCAACTGCCAAATGTGAATGTATTTTTGCTTGCTAAATGAAGGAAATTTCTGCTGCCAGAAGCATCTCCTTATGGAGTAGAGCCTTAGCCGGGAATCTAGGGTAAGCTGAGTTTCTAGATCCCAAAACTTCTTCATATTAGTTTTACCGAATACCATCCTATTTAACTTGAAGATTCCAGAGGTTTCTGGATTTGGTTTATGCATTTGTAATATTAAAATAGTACATGGTTGAAGAAATGGAGATTGCCTTGGGAGCAGAATCTTGGATTACCCCCTCTTTGGCCTCTAGTAGCCTCATGTTCTCTTCTGCCCCTTCCTACTCCTGTCTGGGAGCCAGGCAGTTGTGGCATTCCTGTGTGGAAAACATGGAAATGAGCTCTCTCTTGGGTCCACTGGACACTGAACTGGTACCTCTGACTCTGTGAGCTTGTGTTTTGAAGCAAATCTGGATGTTTGTGCTCTCTTTTGTACGTGTTTTAACGTTGTATGCCCAACTCACCTTTCCAAACTCTAGCTAAGTGTCCCTGCTTTGGAGAAATGGGTTTTAGGCTCAGACTGATATGGAATAGGGGAGCCTTCCCTCAGTGTCAAATTAAATTAATGACCCTGTGGTGGAAGAAGATAAGATTTCATTGTAGTTCTGTTTAGATGTACTGCCTAGCATGTAGAACTACCTGCCTTACCTCTTCTGTCTTACATGAATATTTCTCAACTTGCAAAGTAAATCCAAATCTTATAGCTCGAGGCTCTGGGACACAGCATTTGCAAAAGGCCTGCCTTATCTATGTTGTATTTTGGAATTTGATTTCAGACTWGCACTAATCTGGTCCTGTTCACTGAATGCTTTTTAGTTGCTGTAGTGCATCCTACAGCTCTGTTTCACATGGAAAGACCCACATCCCTACGCTCCAAGACAACTGCAGTGCGAAGCGAAGCATGGCAGGTGAGACATCCAGTGTCCACTCCAGAACTGCAACCCCGGACTAAAAAGCTTTAGATAGACACACTTGAAATATACATTGGTTTTATAAGCAGGTTATGACGTTGTAAATCACATATGTTCAACTGTTACATTTCCAATTTAGACTTAAAATTGTGAAGTAAGGTGCACAAAAAAATATGTATGACAAAAATAAAAAATGCTTCTCTTGGCATACTATTTTATCTTAAAAAGACCACAGGACATGGCCTTATTTAACTACTAGATCCAGAAGTAGAAGATACAAGCTCAATTCCTCCTGACTACCAGCAGATTTTGGTTGAGGTAATGTTTGGTTGGGGTAAGGTTTGGTTGGGGCAAGATTTTCTCTTTTCTACTTATGTTGCCTCAGTTGAATGCTAAATATGTATTTTGTTTAGCAATAAATGTTACTTACTTCATAGCAGACAGAAGGTTATTGCCTTTATTCCCAAAACCTAGGTCCTTTAACATAGAAAGTCTTCACCTGAAAATTGAATTGCAAACCACTGGGGTGGTGAAAATCATTTACTGGAGCAACTGTTTAAGTATTGTGTTTGTTATTTCAAGGAGTGTGACCACCTCAGTTGCAGGGGGGAGGAGCACTGTTGTACAGGAGTCCAGAAGGATACAGAGATTACTTTCATCTCCAACCAAAGTTTCTGCCTCTATTGGCCCAGTCAGAAATGCTGATGTCTTACAAACACCAGAGTGCTTGGGCTTTGTTACTGATTTATAAGTTTTGACTGCTGCGTTTGCCCTGTGTCTCTTGACCTCTGTGCCCTCCCCTCCCTGAACTGGAAACCTGCTTTCGGTTTCACAGGCATGTTTTACCAGAAGTTGTGTGACACCCTAAATAGCCAATGGATTTACATAAATATCTTCCCCGTGGACAGAGTAAGAGAATATAAGGAACTCCCAGTTGTTTAATTCATATTTTCCGGCAAAGTCACATCCCTGCCCCAGGATAACTTTGTTTTGTCAGAGACTGGGTGTCAGCACAGGTAACACATTCCTCCTACTCAGGAATTCCTATCAGCACTATGACTTCTGACAGCCAGCTGAAGCACGTAGGAGAGCTGGCTTTGCCAACTCAGCAGAATTCCTGGACTATGGATTTCAAACCTCTGATTCCTGTTTCTTCTGGGGGGGGAAAAAAAAAAAAGCAAGATATAGAATCCATCAGCTTGGGAAATCTGTGTAGAACAGCCAAAGGAAGGATCATTCTGTCAAGGGATTTCAGAAATTTATTTATCTCATCTTCTAATGGTGTTTGCTGTGGAGATGTCTGGTGTAAGAAACTCTTAACAGTAACATCTGGGTGAGGTTGCTCTGCAGAATACAGAAACACCATTCAATTTGACTCCACAGGAAACCTGATCTCTGCCAGACCCATGTAATTGCTGTCCTGCACAGTTCCAAAAGGTGACACTAGTAAGGGATAATTTACAGAAGGATTTTGCTAATAGTGTTTTTGCAGTATAAAGCAGTATGAGCATATGCGGCACAAATGCTATGTTACTTACTTTATATGTTTCAGTAATAATTCTCTAGATCAAGAGGATGGCAGGAAATATGCTTTGCTGAGGTGCTAGTTTGTGGTTTCCTCACCTGGCATAAATGAACTGAATGGCAAATGACTTGTCCATTACTGTCAGTATTCCAATAAAAAASACTCGGCTGTCCAAGCAAAAATGGAAGCAAATGATGATGCAAAACTAAAACGAAATTCATATCATGGAGAAGAAAGTCTGGAAATGTTCTCCCGGTTTCAAACATAAAACCAAGGAGGCTTACAGTGAAATGAGAAGATGACAAATATAAAACCCATACCAAATTGATTTTTTGCATTGTATATAATTAGATAATGAGATTTACCATCAGAGGTTGTCATTGGAGCCAAGAATTTAGTGTGATGGGACAAAACCCCTATTATATGGTAAATAAAGCAATCTAGTTTGCAGTAACACAAAAGAGAAGAAATATTGAACTGTCTACTTCAGATCTTCCAGCAATATCAAAATTATTTAATATATTTCCAGTTTTGGAAAGAGAAAATCTTATTACTACATTTTTTATATTTTCCCCAGAGGGCTGATGAAGGTCTTAGAGAGGAGGTCCTGAGGCAGATTGATATCAGGTCAAATTTGGTGTGGCAGTTCCTGTGTCCTCCTGTCAATTAACTTAAATAACCAGTCTGACTACCACTGCCTTTATCAAATCTTTGAGTTTCTTGCTCAGTACAATGTAYTTCAGCCATGGAAAGTTAGAGTTAAAGCTACAGATAACCATTGCTTGTAAAAGTGTTTATTGCTTTGGCACAGTCCTCAGCTGGGCTGAGGTAACTGTTGGATTTTGAAAGTTGGTGCGGGCCATGACACTTCACAGCAGAGGCATTTCTGGCTCTCACTTTTTTAGCCAGAAATGTGAAATGTGTTAAACTTAGCATTCTGATGTTTCTTAGCTTTGTCTCTTCTTTAGTACTTTCTTCTTGCATTTCTTCATTAATTCACCTCCCCCCGTCTGCGCTGTGCGTCTCCATGTGAGCATCCAGCCCCTGAYAGGCCTTTCAGCATCTCTGCTGAGCGGGCTGGGTTGTCCCAGCTYGGTTCAGCAACTGATATTTCCTCTGTGTGCTCCTTGCAATATTACACTGATAAAATTCTAAGAATAGCCATGCTGGGGCAAGCTAAAGGGCGAGCACACACGGTGCTTCTGCATGCTACTCTCCCAGCTTCCAAACACTGTCAGCTCAGAAGCATCCCCAGCTAGATTTGAGCCCTACATAGTTATTTATATACATGCGGTGCACTTCTCCTTCTTAAACTRATCCATACACCATCTGAATCAATTTAAAGTTTTGCTGTCTACAGCATCCTCTGGCAAGGAGCTCAATAGGTCACCAATGCACCCACAGGGGGCTACAGYCTTTGTTTTGTTCTGAGCTGGCTCCTACTTTAATTAGATGTTCCCAAATGTCTCTGTTGGAAGGGAGAGTAAAGGAATCTGATGCTCTTTCACCCACTCCAGGTTGTTAATGATTACACAGACCTCTGGTCCTTGCTACCCTGTGCCATTTCTTTTGTAGAGTGAAGGTTCTGAGCTTTCTTAGTTGGTCTTGATATAGRAGCTGTTCCACACCTTTCATCATCCTTGCTGTCCCTCTCTGACCCTTTTCCAGTTCCACATTCTTTCCAAGATGTCCCACTTCTGGCCTAAATTAAGACATAAACCAGGTTTCACTTTCTCATTTCACAGTGGTGTCCATGAGGTCATATGGCAAAAAAAAGTGATAGGAGAAAAAAGATTCCCATAGAGGAATGAGCTGGTGTTATCTATCTGCTTTGGGAGCCAGCAGCTTCTGGTCCTGTGCATCCGGATCCTTTCCTTTCCTTTCCTTTCCTTTCCTTTCCTTTCCTTTCCTTTCCTTTCCTTTCCTTTCCTTTCCTTTCCTTTCCTTTCCTTTCCTTTCCTT